>CM068742.1:111829741-111951933 GCA_035084275.1 Hydrolagus colliei
TGGAGAGAGGCAGGCCGGCAGCCTGGGAGAGAGGGAGAGAGGCAGGCCGGCAGCCTGGGAGAGAGAGAGGGAGAGAGGCAGGCGGCAGCCCGGGAGAGAGAGAGGGAGAGCGGCAGGCCCGGGAGAGAGAGAGAGAGAGAGGCAGGCCGGCACTCAGGCAGGGAGGGAGGGAGAGAGAGCGGCAGGGAGGGAGGGAGGCAGACTGGGTTCGGCAGAAGGTAAGCACAGCACTGAAGTCCGCTGCTGCTGCCGCCGCCCCGGGCGGCCGAGGCCGAAGCCCCGTCACCCGCTCCTCCCAACCCCCGCCGGACACTGACCAAACCCCGGCTGACAGCGCGCCGGCCCCCCCCTCCTGTTTACTGTATTTCCGAGGCTCAAAATTGCTTGTACCTGCGTATAGGGCGCACCCCCAACTTTCGAGATCTTCCGACCTGAAAAAAAGTGCGCCTTATACGCGGAGATATACGGTAGTGTATGGCTCTTCAGCTCATGTAGTTGTATTTGCATGCATTTGCGTGTTGTCAGAAAGCTTTTGAGGGTGCATTGTGTGTATTTATTTAATGCAGATATCTATTGTGCGTCTGTATGCTTATTTATGCATGTTTGTATATGCATATTCATATACATTTTCATTTGTTTGTTTATGTTTGTTTCATTTTCATGTTTATTTTGCAATTGTGCATATATGTTCATTTGTATGTTTACTTTTGCGTGCACTTGTGGTCGTTTATGGGTCCGTGTGCATATGTTTGCTTCTGCGTATTATTTTTGTGTGTGTTTTTATGTGTGTGTGTGTATAGATGTGATAAATGGGTGTGGGGGATTTCTGAACTTGATGGGTTTTCACCAGTGATGACTGAATGAGTTCTCTGTGTTTAAGCGCTCCAAAATGCTGCATGTGAAGATACATAAATACAACTTGATGTTAATACGTTTACTGCGGCCCTGTCACCCGATCATAGCCACCTCCATGATTCGGCATAATTTCCATCCCAGGGCGGGATGCATAGCGCTGGCAGCCACTCGGGGGGTGGGGAGGCTCAGAGTAACACAGGCTTGTTTCTGTTTTCATTGAGTGACCAATTCAAACTGCCAGGGAATCTGCAGAGACATTGGTCGATGTTCTTTGGGTTTCAGATCTCCTGCCTTCTCGGTCAGATTGAGCTGGAGGGTCGTCGACCTCCATTGATGCCCTCTGGAAAATCCTTGCCTTGTTTCCAGCCCTTTGACTTCACCCCAAGGTCCGGCGGCTTTGTGACCGGCCGATTTCTCACAGGTATCAGCCCCCAGGTAATCAAATGTTCTCAATAACTCACCACAGGGATTCATGGGAGAGTGTCTCTTGAGTGCTGCAGGTGGGAGTAGGAAGCAGAGTTATGTATGTTGAGAGTTATTCTGAGATGTTCAAGTGACATCCTGTGAAAGGCTCTATATAACCCCAAGCTGTTATTGTGTGTGGGAAGGTAGAATGTATATTGTTGGGGCTGTTTGTTTGGAAGGGGCAGGAGGGGTGGGGGAATTTGTTAATGTGTCAGCAGGATTTTTGTAGCACTCTCACCTCTCAGACTGATAGCACTGCTCACTGACTGAGGCACCCGAATGAGCCTTGTTGGTGACTCTCTCTTTCTCTCTCTCGGGCTACAGGAGTTTTTCTTTCACTGCATGGCTGGCAGGGAAGGTCTCGTCGATACTGCTGTCAAGACCAGTCGCTCTGGCTACCTCCAGAGGTAAAATAAAATGTGCAGGTTACATGCAGATCCATCGTTTCCTTGGGTATTTTGCACAGAAATGTTAGAAATCTATGGAGCAAAAGGATTCCATTCGGTCCATTGAGTCAACACCAGCTCACAGAGCAAGGGGATCAATTGAATCCCATCGCCTTGCTTCATCCCCAAATATACAGTATACATTCTTTGAAAATGACTTGGAGATAGAGAGCAAAATTTTTAAGTTTGCACAAAACTTGGGAACAAAGTAAACAGTGAGGAGAATGGTAACAGGTTGTATGAGGATTATAGACATATGGAAAGTTTAATGCAGAGAAGTGAGATGATGCAATTTGAAAGGAAGAATGAGAATTGGCAAAACACACTAAATGGGGTTTAATGCATATTAAAAGTCTTCAGAAAAACCTGGGATTGTTCTTAGAGCAGAGAAGGTTAATGGGAGATAGATTCATAGTGGTGTTCAATATTCTGAAGAGTTTTGATAGAATAGACAGTGGGAAACTGTTCCCACTGGCAGTGGGACAATAACCAGGGGACATGGATTCAAGATAATTGGCACAAAAAGCAGAAGGGAGATGAGGTGGGACAGCGTCTCAGACTATCAGACAATAGTGGATCCCGGGGACAGAGCCAGGGGCACGGGCAGAAAGGTGACCAAAGGCGCGGTCGAAGAGAAAGGTCTTCAGCTAGGATCTGAAGCTGAGAAAAGAGAGGGCAAGGCGAAGTATTGAGGGAGGGAATTCCAGAGCCTCGGGGCATAGTGGCTGAAGGTACGGCCGCCGAGGGTGGAGCGGAGGATTCGGGGGACATAGAGGAGGTCGGACCCAGTGGAGCGACGACAACGGGAGCTGGTTTGAGGAGAGAGGAGGTCAGAAAGGTAGTGGGGTGCAGAGGAGGAGGGGATTTGAAGACAAGGGTGAGGATCTTGAAGTCGATCCTCTCTGGGAAAGGGAGCCAGTGAAGTCTCGCAAGGACTGGGGTAATGGGGGGAGCCATGTTTGGTGCGGGTGAGTATGCGGGCGGCAGAGTTTTGGTTGAGTTGGATTTTATGGATTGTGGTGGAGGGGAGACCGGCGAGGAGAGCATTTGAATAGTCCAGATGTGGACCAAGGTTTTCAGCGGCTTTTGGTTGAGGTATTGCTAGAGACGGGCGATCCGTCGGAGGTGGAAGAAGGCAGTGCTGATGAGGGACCGGATGTGGGGGAGGAAGGACAGTTGTGGGTCGAACCTGACGCCTAGGTTGTGCACAGGTTCGGAGAGTTTTACGGGAAGGTGGAGGAGGTGAGAGCCATATGAATGGAGACGATGACGAGAGCCAAAAAGTATGGCCTCCGTTTTGTCAACATTCAGCTGCAAGAAATTTGCACTCATCCAGCTCCTGATGTCTGACAGGCAGGCTGACAGAATATCAGGGGACTGGGGGTCACAAAGTGAAGTGGAGAAAAAGAGTTGGGTGTCATCCACCTACATGTGGAAGTGTGTCCCATGTCTGCGGATAACATCCCCAAGAGGGAGCGTATAGATGAGGAAGAGAAGGGGGCCAAGCATGGATCCCTGGGGTATCCCACAGGTAAGAGCGGGAGGAAAAGCCATTTGTGGAGATGTACTGCTGGCGGTTTGTGAGGTAGGACTCGAACCAGGCGAGTGCGGTCCCACTGAGGTGGATGACGGAGGACAGGCGATGGAGGAGGATGGTGTGGTCGACTATGTCGAACACAGCGGACAGGTCCAGGAGGATAAGGAGGCAGAGTGATCCCTGGTCGCAGATAGGGAGGAAGTTGTTTGTGACTTTCAAAGAGTGGGCAGGGCGGAAACCGAACTGGAGGGGTTCGAAGAGGGAGTGTGAGGAGTGTGGGCAACTCCGAAGATAGTTTATTCATCTAAGTCCTTTCTTTGAAAGGAGAAGCAGGAAACAACAACAAATAATATTTATATAGCACCTTTCATGTCGGATGGACGCCCCAAGGTTAAGGGTTTGCATCTGACCTGGGAGAGGCGGATTTAAGAGGCGTAGGTCGGGTGTTGATGGGAGTTTGGCCAATGGTGGAGTTGGGGGTTGTGGATAGTTGTGTGAGATGACTGTGCTTGAATTCCCCTCAGGTGTATCATAAAGCACTTGGAAGGTCTCGTTGTGCAATATGACTTGACAGTGAGGGACAGTGACGGCAGTGTCATTCAGTTCCTGTATGGTGAGGATGGCCTCGACATCCCAAAGACACAGTTCCTGCAGCCCGGCCAGTTTCACTTTCTCTCTAATAATTATGAGGTGACCGACCCGCCTTTTTTTCGTCTTGATGCTTTGTTGACTACTAACCACTTTACAATATATTCTTTGATCTGCTTTGAGATGTCTGACAAGCGTGATATGGTGTTATTTCAAATATGAGGATTGTTATTACTTTAAAACAATCCAGATTAATTTTAATCATATAATACTAAATCACATTTGATACAGTCACTTTGAGAGGATGTCTCAAAAGGGCTTAACAGGAGTGCAGTGATTGTGTTTTGTGGGTGAACATGGCAAACAATTTGCTGTAAGGCGAATGGACAATTTAATCCGGTTTAATTTTTGCTTGTAATTTTCGTCCAGATTATTAAGAAATCCAAGAACTTGGAGGAGGTCTTAAGTAAAATCGATTCTGTGACTGCAATCAGTCACATGAAGGCAATGAGGAAGTGGAGAGCCAAGAACCCCAGCCCCTCTTCTCGCTTTGGACCATTCTTGTTGTACTCGCAGAAGAAGTCCAGCGAGATCAAGGAAATGAACCTCGAAGGAACAATGTTAAATGCCAGGGACTTTCAAACCCAGCAAGTCAGTACATTTAGACTGCAATCCAACCTGTTTGGGATCCTTAAATTCTCAAGCCAGCACGATAGCGGGTTAGATCTTACATGCATGCAGAATGTACGCCAGCTGTTTCCTGTAATTAAAGTTTTTTTAAAAAGGTAACTTCCGGGTCACTGGGTCGATGACAGCAAGAAGTAATGTTGGCCCTGACTGAATGAACCGGAAGTTGGTCATTTTAATGAGAAATGTCAGGTGGTAGAAGTGAACAATCTGCAAAGCCGTGTAACTAGAGAAAATCTAGATCCAGGTGGAAACTAGGGTCCGGCGATATATCGGTTATATCCGATATAATTTTCATATCAATATGCCATTATCGGAATTTTAAAAATATCGATATATTGAAAAATTCGATATGTAAACAAAAAAATTGATATATCGCAAATATCGGTATATCGTGTCCGGCGATATATCGGTATAATGCGGACTTTTTCAACTTACCTTGTCAATATCCGAATGCACGCACTGGAGTGCATGCGCAGGACAAAACAAACCCGCGATATCGATATATCGATATATATCTATATGGGCAAACCGATATATCGATATTGGAAAATTTCGATATCGGCGGACCCGAGTGGAAACATTAAAACATTTTTTTAAACTAATGAAACAAATGATCAGTTTTATTTGGGGAGTTGTTGGCCGATAGACCGTCTTCTAGATGTCTCAAGGCGCTTCACAGAACGTACTGTAAAGTGAATTGACTGTTTATTTGTGGGCGAAACGCAGCAGCCAATTGCGCACAGCAGTGTCCCACGGACAGCCATGGATTGAAATGACCAAATTTTTTTTTTTTTTAGGGATTATTATTAGGAGTGTAATTAGAAGAGTAAGGAAACTTGCCCAAGGTTTCGCCCTGACCTGCCTGGATTCGAAACACAGGTCTCACGATTGTAAGGCTAGTACTCTAACCACTGAGCCACAGGACTCGTGCTGAGGGATCTTTTAATATCCACCTCAGAGCATTGCATTGAAGTGTCCATGAAGTGTCCATGAAGTGTTCAAGTCCTGATATGTGGTTTAAACCCACAGCCTGTCCTATATAAAACACTCCTTCAGAAAAAAGAGTTTACTGCCAATCAGTATTACAATCTAAAGGCTTCCTCTCCCTGATGTGGGTCACTTATATCAGATAAATCATTAGCGCAGAAAACTATGCAAATGGATACTAGGTTTGCTGTACACATCTCGAGCAGTGTTACTATTGGAATTCTTAACACTGCAATTCTGGACTATTTGAAAGCATCCCCATGACATTTCATACACCCTACTTTATTGATGGCCATCGCCTTGTATGGTTGTAGCAATGTACAATTTATCTTACTGTGAAGGCTTTAGCTGTGATCTATTGATGTTCCTCTTGAATGTTGTAGATGGTTGTTGTACCTGAACCCATTATGGTAAATCCCACATTAAGCCGTCTCTTCTGTAAATGTGGGAGTTGGGAGAGAAAAATCATTATTTTTTAGGGGTTGTGTAAATTAATACAGCAAATTGATAACTCGACCCTGAGTTAACTTGTTACCACCACTTAAGGCAAGTTATTATGCTGTCAGTATCCTGTCTATACATTTTCGGTCTTTATCTTATTTTATTAAAAAATCCATTAATTCGCCAACAGTGTTCTAAACACTCCTGTAGCTCAGTGGTTAAAGCACTCGCCTTGTAAGAGAGCTGGGTTCAATTCCAGTCAGTGCAAAACCTTGGCCAAGTTTCCTTACTCCACACGTCTAATAATATATCCTATATACAGTATTAAAAAAATTGGTTATTTCAATCCACGAACATTTGTGGGACACTACTGTGGACATTGGCTGCTGCGTTTCGCCCACATATATGCAGTCAATTCATTTTGCAGTATTTCTGTGAAGTGCTTTGAGACGTCTAGAAGATGTGAAAATCACTATATCAAATGCAAGGATTATTATTATTATTATTATTATTAACCTTCTGACTCGAGGCGAGAGTGCTTCTAGCTGAGTAGGGCAGACGTTTGCACACCACCATGAGGAATTGACCAAATGCTTGTCAAGGAGAAGTAAAACGGTGAGCCATGGAGAAGCAGGGGAATGAGACTACACTGATGGCTCTGCTGAAGCTGTGCTGTAATATTCTACAGTTCTTTGGGCTAAGTGCACTTGAGTCAGTCTTCTTTTGTTTTCAGTTGCTGGACATGTGGTTTTCATTGGAGGAGAGGAGCAGGAAAAAATATTTTAAAAAGACCACCCGGTGTCCAGACCCCTCCATCTCCCTCTACCGCCCAGACATTTACTTGAGCTCGGTCTCTGAAAACTTTTGTGATATTGTGGAGAAATACATCACAGACCTGGAGACCAACCCTAGCAGTGACTGTCACGGCACCGAGCTGTCTCCAGACCGGTATATACCAAATCTCTTGATTTTACACACTTACTTCACTGTTTGACATTGTTGCCAATGGGTATTCGTGGCTCCTTAAAAGCAAGTAACCAACCGCCGCTCTGTAGAAGGAAAAAAGAAGAGGGGGGGAATGAGTGGACAAAATAATATAATCTTTTGTTAAAAGATTAGTCAGGACCACCGCTCAGTGGGCAGAAGTCACTTTCCAGTAGGGAATGGCGATATATCGGTATATCGCTAAAACTCGATATGATTTTCATATCGATATGCCGATATAGACATTTTAAAAATACCGATATATCGAAAAATGATATATCGAGATAAAAAATCGGGATGCGAGCACAATCAACTACAAGACCCAGAATGCTCATCTCTATACACAATGCACAGACCGAGGTGCAAAGCCGCCATCTTGTATTCATAGTCCTCGAATACAATATACAGGTATGCAAGGGGTGGGGGGAGAGAGACGGCTGTGGGTGGGGGTGGTGAGGGGGAGAGATACTGCTGGGGGGGGCTGAGGGGGAGAGAGACGGCTGGGGGGGGGTGAGGGGGAGAGAGACGGCTGGGGGGAGAGAGGGGGAGAGAGACGGCTGGGGGGGAGAGAGGGGGAGAGAGACGGCTGGGGGGGGGAGAGAGACGGCTGGGGGGGGGAGAGAGACGGCTGGGGGGGGGAGAGGGGGAGAGAGACGGCTGGGGGGGGAGAGGGGGAGAGAGACGGCTGGGGGGGGGGATAGGGGGAGAGAGATGGCTGGGGGGGGGAGGGGGAGAGAGATGGCTGGGGCGTAGAGGGGGAGAGAGATGGCTGGGGGGGGGGAGGAGAGGGGGAGAGAGACGGCTGGGGGGAGGGGGGGAGGGGGCGAGAGACGGCTCGGGGGGGAGGGGGGGAGAGACGGCTGGGGGGCGAGGGAGAGAGAGACGGCGGGGGGGGGAGGGGGAGAGAGACGGCTGGGGGGAGGGGGAGAGAGACGGCTGGGGGGAGGGGGAGAGAGACAGCTGTGGGGGGAGGGAGAGAGAGACGGCGGGGGTGGGGAGGAGAGGGGGAGAGAGACGGCTGGGGGGAGGGGGAGAGAGACGGCTGGGGGGGGAGGGAGAGAGAGACGGCGGGGAGGGGGGAGGGAGAGAGAGACGGCGGGGTGGGGGGGGGGGGAGAGAGACGACCGGGGTGGGGGGTGCGAAAGAGGGACGGCGGGGGGTGGGGGGAGAGACGGGGTGGATGTGATAATATACAGATAGATAGAGATGGGGGGGGATGTGAGAGAGGAGAGAGACATAGAGAGACACAGACAGAAAAACACTGAGATGGAGAGAGTGAGAGGCACAGAGAGAGAAAGATATTTACCTCCTGAGAAGATAGGCCCCGATGCGCGCGCGCATGCGCAGTACAAAGAAACGGAAAATATTGGTATTTCGGTATATCTCGATATGAGCCAACCAATATATCCATATCCGGAAAATTCCCATATCGCCGTTCCCTACTTTCCAGGAACTTTCCATTCCCTTTTAACAGTTTTGGTTAACGTTTCCTTGTTGCCCATAGCACCACTCCATCCTGAAGTCGCTCCGCCTCACCCAATCCCTATCCCCAGCTCATGTCCGGAATACTGTCTCCAGCACCTTGGGAGGTCCTCCCGACGTGAATGTAATATAACAACAACAACAACAACAATTTACATTTATATAGCGCCTTTCACGTCGGGAGGACGTCCCAAGGCGCTAAACAAGAGGCGTGTGACCCGAGCTGGGAGGGGAGTGTTTGGGAAGGGGTGAAACACGAAGGGGAGGTAAAAGAGTTCGGGGTGGAACAAAAGGCACGATCGAAGAGGAAAGTCTTCAAATCGGCCTTGAAAGAGGAAAGGGAAGAGGCGAATATATATAATAATATAGCTGTTATTATGCAAATGCAATTTTGTGGTTGTTGTATAGAGTAATTTTGTGACTAACATTGGGAAGTGTTTATTTAAATAGAAAGTAAATAATGGCTGGAACGAGGGTAGATGGGGCCAGGCTGCCAAGCTTGATGCCTTGATCAGAGGACAGTAAGATGGGTATCCTGGGTCAAAGGTCCTTCATCTGAACCTCTCACAATCTTGCGAGATAATTGCTTAGTAGTGCACAGTTAGAAAGAACCGTATGTGTGGTGTCTGGCCATCAGTTGATTTATCCTTCCTGACCTGACTGCTTTCTGTTACTCAGTTTGAAAATGTTGCTGAATTTGAAATGGCAGCGATCATTGTGTGACCCGGGGGAGGCAGTTGGGCTGCTCGCCGCCCAGAGCATTGGGGAACCGTCAACTCAGATGACCCTGAACACCTTCCATTTCGCTGGGAGAGGTGACATGAATGTCACACTGGGAATCCCCAGGTGAGACATTGCTGGGGGGAAGGTGTGGGCGGGCGGGCGGCCAGGAGAGGATTATCTTTATTTGCAACGTCTGTAACTTTGGGGAATTTAAAATTACCAATCGTCGCATTTTGTCACATCCTCAGAACATCTAAAATCGCTTGATAGGATTTATTGTGATGTGTAGCCACGCTATCCCCAATTCCCTTCTCTCCCTAATGGTGCTCTGGGATCTTTTAAAGCAAGACATGAGTTCAGTTTAAAGTCTTATCTGAAGGATGACATCTCTTAATAAATCAGTGTTCTCCCTAGAATAACCCTTGACTATGAGGTTAAAGTCCCGATATGGGTCAGTTTGTGAAGGACTTTGAGAAGTCCTACTGACATGAAAGGTGCTGTATCATGCAAGGATCATTATTGTGATTCATGTATTTTGTGAATGGCTATTATTTGGATATGAGTGGCAGCCAGGCTCAATGGATAACACTCTAGCCTCTGAGGCAGAAGGTTATGGGTTCAAGCCCCACTTTGAGACTTGGAACTCATGTAGTTTAGGCCTACACTCCAATGCAGTGCTGGGGATGTGCTGATTTGTTGGAGATGAGATGAAACTTTTAACCCGCTTGCCTGTTCAGGTGGACATTAAAGATCCTGTGGCCTATTCGAAAAAGAGAAAGGAGTTTCCCTCAGTGTCCCTTTATTCCCCAGATAAAATCAATCACTCATTCTATGGCGGTTGTTGGGACAATGCTGTGTGCAAATTGGCTGCTGCATTCAGCCATAGATTTACTTTACAGTAAATCTCTACACCAAATGAGAGGATTATTATATGTTATTTTTGAATGACTATCATGTGGTTGTGCGTGTTAAAGGTTGCGTGAGATTCTGATGGTGGCGAGTGCTAACATTAAAACTCCAATGATGAGCGTTCCTGTGCTGGACACAAAAAAAGCGCAGAAGAAAGTCAAAAAGTTGAAGAAGCAGCTGACGAGAGTGTGTTTGGCTGAGGTAAGCAACAACCTTCCTTCACATGGAAGCCAAAAGCTCTATGGGAGGAAAGAAATTGCTACATTTCATAACAGATGTGATGTAACAATTTCACAAGACATCCATTGTGAGGGGTTTTACTTTTGACAAGCTAAATAAGGAGAAGCTATTTCTATTGGTAGGATAGTCGGTGACAAAGGAGACATATACATAAGATAGTCACAAGAAGAGCAAAAGAGATTTTAGGAGGGTTTTTTTCCCCCTGTCTCCACAGATTTGTTGGGATGTGGAATGCCCTGCTATGGAAGATCTTCTAATCTAATTCCATTTACCCGCCCTATCCCCATATCCCTTGATCCTTTAGAAATCTATCAATCTCAGGAGCTGAGAGGGATGATTCTCTGTCCCAATGACTGGTCTGACATTCTAGGGAATGCCCAGTGAGCCAGGCTGGCTCTGCTGGAAGAAAAGGGAGTTTTTCCCGGTGTCCTCGCCAACAATATCCCAAATAAAATTTGTTTCATGGCTGATTCTGGGACAATTGTCCTGCTGCGTTCACCTACAAAATAGACAGTTACTAAACTTTACACTAACTGCTCTGAAGGGCTTTGGGGCACCCTTCCAACTTGAAAGGTGCTGTCTCGAATGCTCGTACAGAAGATTATTATTTGCACTTTTTTTGTATATGTAATTGCACAAAAAGTTATTTTGTTATTTCATTTGCAGGTTCTGCACAAGATTGATGTGGAGGAGACTTTCCAGATTGAAGGGATGCTGAAGTATAACATTTATCAAATAACATTTGATTTCCTGCGCCATGAATTGTACCAGGAAGAGAAGTGTCTGAAGCCAAACAATCTGCTCCACTATATGGAGACCAGGTAACAATAATCCTTTCATTTGACACAGTGACATCTCAAAGCATTTTACAATGTTTTTTTTGTAGGTGAATTAATTCATGCGACAATCATTTAGTGACCATCAGTGCAATAGCATTTTGAAGCACTGTACAAAGATGCGAATCAGACAAGGGAGAGGGGGATGGGACGTGTGCTCAAAGAGATAGGTTTACAATTACTGTAACATATTGTGTATGTACTTTGTGGGCAAATGCGGCAGCCAGTTGGCACACAGCAATATCCCACAAACAGCTATAACAATGAATGATCAATTTTATTTTGGGGATTGTTGGCAAAGATACAGGGAGAATCTCCCTTGTTGGATACTGCCATGGGATCTTCAACATCCACCTAAACAATCAGCTTCTGAGTCATTCCGTGCCTTGGTTGAATGGACATCATTCAGTGACTAGGCTGCACTTAAGACCATGTCACCTCCAGTAGTAGTGGAAACAGCCACAAGTCCAGAAAACCGTCAGGACTCGGGTGCAAGTTATCCTGATTGTGATGACAGCCCACAACAGGCACCTGGCAACACACCGGACAACTGCGGGAACTTTAAAGCTCGCTGCAAAACCATCGAAGCCGAGGATATTGATGTGTATTTAACAGGGGCCAGCAAGGAAACAAATCTTTAGTGAAGCTGAGCAGAGCAGCCAGGCAGCCGACAATTCAAGTTATTGTGTAGAGATGACAAGACGGTGATAAGGGTACCGTCAGCGAAGAGGAAAGCTGTCAAACGGCGCTGTGAGAGGAGCTGCAAATAGCAGTTAAACAGAGGCTGGCAGGACTATACAGCCTAGCTATTGTTAGAGTTGCTAATGATTAATTGTTAATGCGCTGTTAGTGCTGACAAGGTGTTAATGCTGATTCATAGATTCATAGAATTTTACGGCACAAAAGGAGGCCATTCGGCCCATCTATGCCGGCTCTTTGAAAAGAGCAATTCAATCCCACTGCCCTGCCCGCTCCCCATAGCGTAATAGACCTGTTCTCCCTAAATAAAGATCTAATTCCCTTTTAAAAGTTGTTATCGAATCAGCCTCCACCACCTTTTCAGGCAATGCATTCCAGATTCGAACAACTCGCTGAGTGAAAAAAATTCTCCTCAGCTCCCCTCTACTTCGCCTTGAAACTATTTTAAATCTGTGACCACGAGTCACAGATTCACCCACGAGTGGAAATAGTTTTTCTCTATTTGCCCTGTCGAAACCCCTCATGATCTTATAAACCTCTATTAGGTCTCCCCTCAATCTTCTCTGCTCCAGAGAGAATAACCCTAGCCTATCTAGCCTCTCCTCATAGCTGAAGTCCCTCAATCCTGGCACCATCCTAGTAAATCTTCTTTGTACCCTTTCCAATGCCTTCACATCCTTTCTGTAGTGTGGTGACCAGAATTGAACACAGTATTCCAGCTGAGGCCTCATCAAAGTCTTATAGAGGTTAGTCAGCACTTCCTGACTTTTGTACTCTATACCCCTATTTATAAAGCCTAGTATCCCATATGCCTTCTTAACAGCCTTGTCTACCTGTCCTGCCACCTTCAACGAGTCACTAACACAAATCCCCAGGTCTCTCTGTTCCTTCACACCATTTAAAATTGTACTATCTAGCCTATATTGCCTCCCTTCATTTCTTCTCCCAAAATGCATCACCTCACACTTCTCTGCATTAAACTTCATCTGCCATGTGTCTGCCCACTTTACCAATTTGTCTATATCCTCTTGCAGATGGCTACTATCCTCCTCACTATTTACTATTCTCCCTAACTTAGTGTCATCTGCAAACTTGGAAACTGTACTCCGTACACCCAAGTCCAGATCATTGATGTAGATTACAAACAGCAATGGTCCCAAAACTGATCCCTGTGGCACACCACTGCTCACTTCCCTCCAATCTGAAAAACAGCCGCTCACTACAACTCTCTGCTTTCTGTCTCGCAGCCAGTTGTGGATCCACGCTGCCACTGTCCCTTTTACGCCATGGGCCTTTAATTTCATAATAAGTCTCTCATGTGGCACTTTGTCAAATGCCTTTTGAAAGTCCATGTAAACTACATCAACTGCGCTACCATTATCCACCCATTCCGTTACCTCATCAAAAAATTCTATCAGATTTGTAAGGCAAGATTTGCCTTTAACAAATCCATGTTGACTGTCCTTTATTAGCCTATATCTTTCTAAGTGAAGATCTACCTTGTCCCTGATTATGGACTCTAGAAGTTTGCCCACTACCGACGTTAGACTGACTGGTCTGTAGTTACCAGGCTTGTCCTTCTGCCCCTTTTTATACAAGGGAGTAACATTAGCTATCCTCCAGTCCTCTGGCACGACCCCTGTGTCCAAGGAAGATTGAAAGATCGTGGCCAGAGTCCCTGCTATTTGCTCCCGTGCCTCACTTAGTAACCTAGGGTGCATCCCATCCGGACCAGGTGACTTATCCACCTTGAGCGACGTCAACCTTTTTAGAACTTCCTCTCTGGTTATAATTATTCTATCCATTTCTCCTACCCTCTCCTCTAATACCATGGCATTGGCTGTATCCTTTTCTTTTGTGAAGACAGAGGCGAAGTACTCATTCAGTACATCAGCCATGCCCTCTGCCTCCACAATGAGATTTCCTCCTAGGTCCCTAATTGGCCCCACCCTATCCTTCACCAACCTTTTACTCTTAATATGTTGGTAAAAAACCTTAGGGTTCCCCTTAATCTTACTCGCTAATTGTTTCTCATGCAGTCTCTTTGCCCCTCTAACTTCCTTTTTTAGTTCTAGCCTACACTTCCTATATTCTGCTTGGTTCCCTTCTGAATTTTGAGCCTGACACTTATCATAAGCCTCTTTTTTTTGTTTTATTTTTGCCCCGATTTCCTTAGTCATCCAGGGAGGTTTGGATGCCTTACATTTCACCTTTGTGGGGATGCTTTTGACCTGTGCCTGAACTATCTCCTCTTTGAACGCTGCCCACTGCTCGTTAGTTGTCTTACCTGCCAATTTTTCTTTCCAATCCACCTTGGCTAGGTCCCACCTCAACTCATTGAAATTAGCCCTTTTCCAGTTGAGTGTCCTCACCTGTGATCGTTCCTTATCCCTTTCCATAATTATTCTGAATCTAACGATATTGTGGTCACTATTCCCCAGATGCTCACCTACAGAAACCTGTTGAACTTGCCCTACCTCATTTCCCAAAACTAGATCCAGCAATGCTTCTTTCCTCGTTGGACTGGAAACATACTCATCAAGAAAGTTTTCCTGCACACACTTCAGGAATTCTTCTCCCTCCTTGCCCTTTACTCTACTATTCTGCCAGTCTATGTTGGGATAGTTGAAGTCACCCATTATCACTACTCTATTAGCTCTGCATTTCTCCGTGATACGCTTGCAGATCTGCTTGTCTATCTCCTCCCCACTATTTGGTGGTCTATAGTATACCCCTAACAGTGTAACTGCACCTTTTTTATTCCTCATTTCTAACCAGATAGATTCGGTTTTTAGTCCTTCTTCCACCTCGTTCCTTTCTAAGGCAGTCACTGAGTCCTTAACTGATGCGCTGCTAATGGTGGTGGGGGGAGGGCGGTCACGCGGGTTAGTTGTTTTTTTATTTGTGACGCTACGCAGACGTCACTTTTTTAGTATTCGCGAGTACCGTAGCTTTTTTAGTATTCCGATTTTACCCCCAGCCCTTCGATCACCCGCTCGCTCGACGCACAGTAACTCACCTTGGCCTATATACCCTCCCAGCAAGGCCTCGGCTCTGCCCCTCGATCATCCGCTCGCTCACTCAAAGAGGAAGGTCTTGAGGCGGGACTTGAAGGGAGCCAGGGAGGGGGCAAATGATAGTCAGGGATCTGCACCTGAGTTGATGGCTGGGATCAGGAGGGGTGGAGGGCAGGGAGGATAGGGGCAGGAGGGTAACAGAAGAACAGTCTAATCAGTGTCAGGTCCTTTAGTGGTTAATTAAAATGTGTTCTTGTTTTCTATTATCTCTAAGCCCCCTCCAGCTCACTGGTTTATGGATAAGATCACCAGAAACATTTATTTAAAATTTCAACTGAAGCTGAAATGGTGCTTGCGTGAGCTGAAACCAGCTCAAACATGCGCTATTTCGGGCCCTGTACATAATTGAGCTCACCAAATTTGTATTCCTGAGCTCACCGAATCCAAATGAAGTGGTTGAGATCTCTATCAAGGTGTTGATGTCAGACTTTAGGGTAGGTAATATTCTGGAAGGATGAGATCAAATTGACCAAAAGGCTTTTTTTCTCCATTGCAACCCTCTTTTGAGGACATTTGTTTAGGGGGGAATAAAATCAATTCGATAGTTCAAACTGCACAGCATTTCACAATTGACCCTGTCTTTGCTTGAGCTTGGTGTTGGGTGGGGAGGGGTCGTTGTTTGCCTGATTATTGAGCTGTCCTGATTACTGAGAGCAAAAGTAATTGGTCATCCATTCACTTATCTGTGGAAAGTTGCCTTATGCAAATTGGCTACCTGTTCATCTACAAATATACTGTCCTACCTAGTGTTTCGAGGAGACTCGACAACGTGTTAAGGTGCTATGCAAAATTTCAAAAATGCAATTTGGTGCAGCACGTTTATCATAGTGCACTATTCTTACTGATGGCAATAAAATGAAACATGGATATAGGAATGGTTATTTATATCAACAAAACTAAGAAATTGGTTCAAAGGTCTGTAAAATGATTTCATATGTATGTGTCAGCTTGACTCAGTTGGTAACACTCCCCTCAGGGTTCAAACCCAACGTCCAAACTTTCACACATGATCAGGCTTACAATTCACTCAAGTGAATTGTTTGGGGGGCATTCAATTGTCGGAGAAGCTGTCCTCAGATGAGACAGTAAACCAAAAACTCTATCTGACCTTAAAGATTTCATGTATATTCAGAAAGAATAACCCTCCGTCCTCAACCCAAATAAAATTGGTCATCGCTTTGTGGCCGTTTGTGGGACACAACTATATTCAAATTGGCTGTTAGATTCAACAACAAATCAGTAATTATACTTGACAGCATATTTTGGTGTTAGATTTAGTGCAAGGGGATTTCCTTTTAAACGTTTGTTGAGGTATTTTGATGTAGCACACACAGTCTGTTCCGCCTGCTCCTCGCAGCTGCACTCTGCAGTTATTTAAGGTCAGTTTCTGAGTTAGATCATCAATTAGCAAGAGAAAGAAAAGGAAGTGAACTTTATGTTCGGTGAAAGCAGCTTTTTCCAATTCTCTACATTCTTTGTGAATACTTACTGCATTAAAATCTGAAAATTTATAACCTGAATCATATTAGAAACTCGCTGCAATTAAATGCTTCCAGTTTCTAATTGAAGCTGTGTTAATGAAGGAGCTCAAATAATTAAAAAGCTTAAAATACTATAAAAAGTTATTTCGGTTCTGCCATGTTTGTAATAAACAAGTTTGACTCTGGCTGGCAGTATTTCTTAAAACTATTTTCAAGGTGCAGTCATGATAATAATAATCCTTGCATTTGATATGGCGCTTCTAGACTTCTCAAAGCACTTCACAAAATATACTGTAAAGTGAATTGACTGTATATTTGTGGGCAAAACGAGGCAACCAATTGTGCACAGCAGTGTCCCACAAACTGTCTTGGATTGAAATAATTAATTTATTATTATTTTTTAAGGGGTTATTATTAGGTACTTGGAGTAACTTTCTCACTCCCCACGCTGCTGAAACACTTGTGCACGCGTACATCACCTCACGGCTGGACTATGGGAATTCTCTCCTTGTCGGCCTCCCCAGCTCCTCCATTCACAGGCTGCAGATCATCCAAAACTCTGCAGCCCGTGTACTATCCCGCACCCGCCTCCGCGATCACATAACCCCCACCCTCGCCCGTCTCCATTGGCTCCCCATCCCCCAGAGGATCAAGTTCAAGATCCTCGTCCTCACCTTCAAGGCCTTACACGGCCTTGCCCCGCCCTATCTTTCCAACCTACTCTCCCCCTACAAGCCCACCTGGACCCTCCGTTCAGCAGGACTTGGCCTGCTCCAAGCCCTCCGCCCGAACCTCCCCACCATCGGAGGCCAGGCCTTCAGTTTTTCTGCTCCCACCCTTTGGAACTCCATCCCCCAATCCCTCCGCCTTGTTTCCTCCGTTTCCTCTTTCAAGGCCGGTTTGAAGACTTTCCTTTTCGACCGTGCCTTCTGTTCCCCCACTAATTCTTCGACCTCCCCTACGTTTTTTTTTACCCCCTCCCGAACACTCCCCTCCCAGCTCGGGTCACACGCCTCTTGTGCATCCCCTTGGGAAGTCCTCCCGACGTGAAAGGCGCTCTATAAGTGCAAGTTGTTGTTGTTGTTGTTAAGGAAACTTGCCCAAGGTTTCACCCTGCCTGGAATTGAATCCAGGTCTCTTGCTTGTAAAGCAACTGCTCTAACCACTGAGCTACAGGACTCCATATTGGAGATTGTTAGTGGAGTTTTACACTCGTAGTTTTATGTTAAATGTGGTTTAGTTGGGCATGTTCTGCACATCAATAAAGATCACCATAAAGATTATGTTAATTTGAGGTGGAGTGCCAGAACCTAAGTTAGCGATCTTGATTCAAAGGGCTCGAGCAGGTGCAAACCTTAGGCAAATTTCCTTATCCAACATAACTCTGCTTACTAAGCATTCTCTAAGGGTAGAGAATATATTCTGTGAGGTAGAGGGAGAAAACAACAAGAACTTGCACTTTTACATTTAGAGTCTTCCACAACCTCGCCTCACCCTACATCCGTGACCTTCTAACCGCTTACCAACCTTCCGCTCAGCAGCTCTGGCCTGCTCCATTACGTGGAACAGGCTACCTGCACCACCATTGGTGGGCAAGCCTTTAGCCACTCTGCCCCCAACCTCTGGAACTCAATCCTGCAGTCCCTCTGCCTCGACCCCTACCTGGCCTCCTTCAAGTCTCGCCTCTTCGATGGACCCATTGGCAACTCCTAATCCCCACCCTTCTGTTCCCCCCCTGTCCTCAGCCCAGGTCTGAAGCAACAACAACTTTGATTTATATAGCCCTCTGCACGCTGGACAGCGTCTCAGAGCAATGACTGTCCAGCACCTTGGGACATCCTATTGACGTGAATGGCGCTAAACAAGTGTAATTTTGTTGTTGTTATAAAGTGATCTCCACACAAGGTAGTGTCTCAGTGCTTAACAGTGGTGGAGCCTGATTCCGAGGTGGGGGTGGTGGGGGGTGGCACTGTCGAAGTGGAAGATTTTCAGACGGGACTAAAAGTGGGGAGGTATTGAGGGACAGTGTTCGGTGATGTGGAGCCTGGCCAGAACTGGCCAGAGATCGGAGTTTGGTCTGGGTAAGCATGTATGTGGCAGATTTCTGATTGAGCTGGATCTTTTGAATACTGGAGCTGGGGAGACCGGCAAGGAGTGCGTTTCAGTAATCCAGGCAGGAGGTGACAAATACACACACAAGGGTTTTGGCTGCATTTGGGGTAAGGTACGGTCGAATGCGGGCAATGTGGCAATGGTGGAAGAAGGCGGTCCTGGTCAGGGACCAGATGTGGGGGAGTAAGGACAGCTGGGGGTCGAACCAGATGCCTAGATTGCGCACAGGTTCGGTCAGTCTGAGGGAGAGCACAGGAGGTTGAGTAGTTGGGATCCACAAGAGTGATGACATTGAGAGGAGCAAAGGGTATGGCTTCTGTCTTGTCCACATTCAGCTGCAGGAAGTTTGTACTCATCCAGTCCCTGATGTCTGTTAGACAAGCTGATAGAACATCGGCGGACCTGGATTTGCTACTGGAGGCGACAAAGTAGTTTGGGTGTCATCCGCATACACATGGAAGTTTAATCCGTGTCTGGATGACATTGCTTAGAGGGACCATATAGAAAAGGAAAAGAAGGGGACCAAGGATAGAGCCCTGGGCTACCCCATGGGTGATGGGGCAGGAAAAGAAACCATTTGCTGAGAGGGACCTACAAATCAATATTTATTGTGTGTGTGTGAGTACACAGTGCGTGTGTGTTTGTGTTATCTTTATTTTGTGTGGCTGTCTATGTATGTCTCTTGGGTTAGTATTTGTGTGTCTGTGTTAGTATGAGAATTTCAGAGTGTGTGTGTCTCTGAGTTAATGTTGTGGGTGTCTGAATGTATCGTGAGTGCCTACATGTGTATATATTATTACATTTTTTGTAAAACAACTGAAGACTCCAGGCCATGCAGCATGAACCGATGACTGCAGAAACTGGTAACCTTACGAGTGAAAAGCTTTCAAGCCTTCACCATGAGCAATTACATACCACAACCCTTTACGCTTAGCCATGTTGCTAATCCTGCAGGAATGTAGGAGCTGACAGTGCAGTCAGCAGTGTTTTATCGAATCACCATCGCTGATACTCACTTTATCAAGGTAATCCCCCACCCCACCGCCGCCCTCGTCCCCATCATCCGCTTCCTTTATGGATCTAGGCGGTTCTTCAAATACAGTTGAGCAAGAAAACAGAAACTTGACAGATGTTGCATGTGTCCATTTTGTTTCAAGGCGAGGTGTTTAACATAACTATATTCCTTCGAATGGACTGATGTATGCACTGCCCACAGAATGCTATGAATCATTGTACTAACAGGAGAGGTTTTTTTCTAATGCTGTTAATCTTGAGAGGCGGGGTATCACTGGGGCTTTTTGTTTGATGTGAGGGGATAGGGGTGTGTGGAGAGAGATAATTTTGCTGCCAGAGAAGGTTACCGTTCTACTCTTGTGGTCCTCGCCAGGTTCTTCCGACTAATCCTGGAAGCCGTAAAGAAGAAGAGTGCCAAACTGGGCTCCTTCAAAGTGGTGAATACCAGGAAAGCGAACGCCCACGACCTGGATCATACGGAGGACAGCCATAGGAACCAGGTGAGCAGTGGAGATCCACCCCACAGCCTCCTGTCATAATTCATCTGTGTTTCGGAATTTACCTTTGGGGGAAAAAAAATGATAAACTATGGGACGTTTTCCCGACGTGAAAGATGCTATACAAATGTTAATTTGTTGTTGTAAATTGAGGTCCCCTCTGTCTGTTCAGGAGGATAATAATAATCCTTGCATTTGATAGAACACATTATCAAGTCTTTTCAAAGCGCTTTGCAGAATATATTGGAAAGTGAACTGACTATATTTTGTAGGCAAAATGGGGACCCTTCTGTTCAATTCCAACATCCACCTTATGGAGTCATTTCATTTTAAACCTCATCAAATCACCTCACAATCGTCTCAACTCTCAACAGAGAAAAACGCTGTACAAAGTTCCCTAATTGTGGTGTCATATAAATTTAACATGATTTCCTCACTTGGATGCTCTATTTTCTTGGATATAAAGACAAGGAATATTATAGCCTTGTCCACTTGCGCTGCTAAGGGATCATATCATATAATTGTACAACACAGAAGGAAGCCGTTTGGCCCATTGTGTCTGTGCTTGCGCTTTGAAAATCGCTATCCAAATCAATCTCACTCCCCTGCTCTCTCCCTATAACTCTGCAAACTTGTCCTCCCCAACTAATTATCAAAATGTGAGACTAAACAAACAATTCTTATAGCGACAGTTTGTAACAGAGAACTTCTAGATTAAAGACACCCTTTATCTAACAGATTTTTTTGTATAATCGTACTTCCGAATTCCTTCTGTGATTATCTTGCAATTTTCCTTCAGACCAATGATCTTGTGTTTTCTGCTTTGTTTCCGATTTCTTGGTCACAGGATGACCATACGGCTGAGGGTGAAGAAGATGTTCAGATTGTCGATGGCGAAGCCGACGAGGGGGACACAGATGCCACAGAAGCCAAAAGACGGCAAAAACAGGAGGAGGAGGTACAGGCTTCAGGAATGAATCACTCCCGATCAGTGTGTAGTGCGGTGTTTGTCAATGAATCGTTTCTGACCAGTGTGACACACATAATGGCTTTTGTCAGTAAAATGGTTTTGACAAGTGTAATGTCAGTACAAGTGAATAAGAGCTGCACTTATTCTGAGGCATTTTGATGTTGTTGAGGTTGCATAAAATCCAATGTTTATTGTTCTTAATGCAAGGGATGGTGTTTGACATCGAATGATTCCTGACCACTATAATGTGACAGTGCATTGTTAGGAGTGAGGACGGAGGAGTAACTAGAGTGGGGAGTTGGCAGCATTGGCAGGAGATCGTAGATGCTGGCTCCAAGGTGAAGTGCTTGATGTCAGAATGGAGTTAATCCTCTCTAGTCCAGTTCCTGAACCAAGCGGGTCCATGTTACTCAAGGGCACCATTGACAAGCCAGACACTCTAGCCCTCATCAGCAAGTCGAGGAGGGATAAGCTAGTCACTGGAGGCAGGGATTCTTCCTACTCAGCTCATTAACTCTTTCAGCCAAAACCTTAACTGGTAGGGAGGTCCCAGCTAGACAAGCAGTGTGAAGATTGACAGGCAGTGATCTCAATGGCAAACTATGTGGTTTTAGTTGGTTTTGATACCAGCAGTCACCCCCAAAGCCTTGGCACTTGCCGACCTACAGAATTAGGTAAGCAGAGTGTGCGCATTCCAGTCACGGGGATATTTTCATGTGTAGCTGCAATACATAAGTGGAATTCTGTTTGATTTGGGTACTCTTAAACATGGTGACGGATTTCTGCCTGCTACCCCGCGCAAAGTTTGCTATATATAAATGCAAGTTGTTGTGTCAGACATTTAGCCGACCAAAAAGATGTAGTACTGATGGGGGTTTAACAAGTACGTGAAGGGGCTTTGCTGTTCCTTTGGCTGAGCTGCCCCTTGTAATCCCTGTGGTGGTGTGTGGTTGTGCCACAGGTTGATTATGACAGTGAAGAGGAAGAGGACACCGGAGGCGATGGAGAAGAACAAGAGATGGAAGATGAAGATAATCCATCTGATAACCAGAGTGAAGACATCGATCAGGACTCTACTGGATTTTCTCCCATTCTTACTGAGGGTAAGAAGAAAGAGAAGAAAAAGAAACGCCAATCAATGGATATATTGAGAGTGAACAGTGTGCTAAATTCACATTCTGCACTTGAAGACTACAGTTACGACACGATCGAGAGCCTTTGGTGCAAGGTAAGAAATGAGGACCCAATTACCAGCCAACAACGGCGACCTGGCAAGCAAAATGAGCTACCGGATCTAATCCCACTCTCCCCCATCCTTTAAAGTGCCTCCTTTTCGGGCATTGATCACATTCCCTTTCAAAAGAATTACTGAGCTCTGCCTCAGCAATGGTTTGTGCCAGAGAATGATAGTCCATAGTTTTAGGAATTTGATTTTAATTGTCTTAGTAGACAGTAGGGTCCGGCGATATATCGCAAAAACCCGATATAATTTTCATATCGATACGCCGATATAGGCATTTCAAAAATATAGATATATCGAAAAATCGATATATCGAGGTAAAAAATCGGAATGTGCGCACACTGAACTACAAGACCCAGAATGCTCATCTCTATACACAATGCACAGACTGGGGTGCAAAGCCGCCATATTGTATTCATAGTCCTCGAATACAATATACAGGTATGCAAGGGGTGGCGGGGGTGAGAGACGGCTGGAGGGTGGGGAGGGGGAGAGAGACGGCTGGGCGGGGGTGAGGGGGAGAGAGACGGGTGGGGTGGGCTGGGTGGGGAGAGACACGGCTGGGGTGGGTGGGGGGGGAGATAGACGGCTGGGGTGGGTGGGGGGGGAGATAGACGGCTGGGGTGGGTGGGGGGGGAGATAGACGGCTGGGGTGGGTGGGGGGGGAGATAGACGGCTGGGGTGGGTGGGGGGGGAGATAGACGGCTGGGGTGGGTGGGGGGGGAGATAGACGGCTGGGGTGGGTGGGGGGGGAGATAGACGGCTGGGGTGGGGGTGGTGGGGGAGAGAGACGGCTGGGGGGGTGGGTGGGGAGAGAGACGGCTGGGGGGGTGGGTGGGGAGAGAGACGGCTGGGGGGGTGGGGGGGGAGAGAGACGGCTGAGGGATTCGTGGGGGGGAGAGACGGCTGGGGGGTTCATGGGGGGGAGAGAGACGGCTGGGGGGTGGTGGGAGGGGAGAGAGACGGCTGGGGGGTGGGGGGGGGAGAGGGACGGCTGGGGGGTGTAGGGGGGGAGAGAGATGGCTGGTGGTGGGTGGGGGGGAGAGGGGGGGGTGGGGGGGGAGAGAGACGGATTGGGGGGGTAGAGAGACAGCATGGGGGGGGGGGGAGAGACGGGGTGGATGTGATAATATACATAGATAGAGATGGGGGGGATGTGAGAGAGACACAGAGACACAGACAGAAAAACACAAAGATGGAGAGAGTGAGAGATACAGAGAGAGAAAGATATTTACCTCCTGAGGAGATAGGCCCCGAGTGCGCGTGCACCCGGAATGCGCGTGTTGCGCGCGCATGCACAGTATGAAAAAAATGGAAAATATCGATATTTCGGTATATCTCGATATGAGCCCATCGATATATCTAAATCGGAACATTTCCATATCGACGGACCCTAGTAGACAGATAGACTGACACTTAGGTGGCAGAGGTATAAAAAGGTGGGATATTGTAGCATACTGGGTAGACCACTCGCCTCACAAGCGAGAGGACCCAGTTTCAGTTACTGAGCAGGGCAAAACCTTAGTACAGTAAAAGTCTGTTTATCCGGCACCCGATCAACCGTAACTTCCGTATAACTGGCATCGCAAAAAAAGGTCCCCATTTGAATAACCTCCCCTCTACCTGTCACAATGGGCCGAATGGCTTCCTTTTGTGCCATAATATTCCATGATTCTATTATTATTATTAGGCGAGTTTCCTCAATCTACAAGCCTCAGTTTACATAGCAGTAAGTAGGAACAGCTGGTTAGTCCCACCCCATAATATACACAGTCAATTCACTTTACAATGTATTCTGTAAAGCGCGTAATTTGAGACTTGATACGGCGCTAAATCAAATGCAAGGATTATTATTATAAGAGACCATGCTCTCAGCAGCTCTTTCCCCAAATCCCTTTGCCAGGCGCCTTCTCTCCGTTGACCCTCGAGTTTTTGTTCCTTTGATGGTACCTTTGGTCAACACCTTTGAACTTCCTCTCCTTCGCTCCCTGCTCGCTGGGATGCTCGCCATTCAGCTCATTGTGACAGTGCCGGCTTTTTGGAAGAGTTAGCCAATCAGTCCCACTCCTTTGAATCAGGTGTGTGGAGTAAGGAAACTTGACCACGGTTTTGTCCTGATCTGTCTGGTCTCACACTTGTCAGGCGAGTGCTCTAACCACTAATTTAACTGAGCTAATTTTGTTGTTGTAGAGCTACGAGACTTTCAATGTTAATTGTTATTAATACTTGCGTTTGATGCAGTGCCCAGACATTTTGGAGTATTTTTGATGTGTGCCTTTTGTCCTTTCAGGTTCGACTGAAGCTTCCTATAATGAAGGTGCACTTTGATCTCTCCTCTCTGGTCATGACCTTAGCCCAGAATGCAGTTGTTTACGAAACTAAAGGAATCACCCGCTGCCTCTTGAATAATACGCCAAACAAGAAGGGAGAAAATGAGCTTATTTTGAACACTGAGGGAATAAACCTCTTCGAGATGTTCAAGTATGACGATGTACGTAAGAGGTGTACCTCAGGGGTGTTGTATGTGACTTTTGGTTTTTGACCTGCAGAGGGGAGGTAGATTTTTTGGTAAATGCTTCATCTTACAGATGGAAATGGTTGTCTTGCGAGTCATCTTGACTCGGTGGCTAACGTCATGTCTCTGGGTCAGGAGCTTGTGGGTTGTAGCTCCACCCCAGCAATTTGAATTCACAGCCCAGCCAACAACAACAAATTACATTTGTACAGCACCTATCACATTGTGAGCACATCCCAAGGTAACCGAAGGCACGGCCGAACAGGGGGGTCTTGAGACAGGCCTTGAAGGAAGCAAAAGAGGGAGCGAGGTGAAGGGACTGGGATGGAGTTCCAAACGATGGGGGCAGATGGTAGAGAGGAGAGACGGGAGTCCCTGAGCTCCAGTGCAGCACCAAGGGGCTGGGTGGAGATGAGGAGGGGAGGGGAAAGCAGATGCTGGATTGTCAAATATACTTTGAATTACTACAGATGAATTACTCGGCTGAGGTCCCATGTGCCTGAGACAAAGCATCCTTGTGGCTGAGATTTAAATTATATTTCATATATTTCCAGCATCGAATTTCTGTACAGTACTACAAAGTCGCACAGACAGCCATGCATTTAATTTTATCTACGTGATTATTGTCCAGGAAAAACTCCCTTCTGTTTTTCAAGTAGTGCCTGTGCCATTGTATCTTTAACATGCACCTGAACAGCCACAGAATACAAGATCACAAGATTGATCTGGATGAGGAAGGTCCTTTGGCCCGTCCTGTTTCATTCCTCCAGAGCACCCACCCTACCATCCCCTTATCACTGCATCAAGCTGCTTTACATGCTCCTGACGTGAAAGGTGCTATACAAGTGTAATTTTGTTGTTGTTTAAATGATTCCAGTGTCCTGATCTAAACCACCTTCCTTGATTGCCATCTGCTTAAAAAATAACTTTGTCTGTCCTCAAATTGACTTTCCCACCTTTAAACCTCTTGTTCTACTGTCATGATACATCCTAAAGTTTTGATCTGGGTTTATATTTTAAATTCCATTTTAAATACTGTACACTTCTAAAACATCCCCTTTGAGTTATCTTCTCTGAAGGCTGAAGAGCCCTATTTTTCTAATGGTTGCTCATTACCTGAACCAATAGAAAAGTGTGGTCACAATTTTTCCGCAGCGTAATAATAATAATCCTTGCATTTGATATAGCGCTTTTCACGTCTTGTGTTTGAGGCATTATTATTATCAGGTGTGTGGAATAAGAAAACCTGCCCAAGGTTTTGCCCTGACTGGAATCAAACCCAGATTCCTGCTTGCAAGGAGATTGCTCTAACCGCTGAGCTACAGAACTCTACAAAATCAGCTACAAACACCCCCCATCCCCCCCCCCCACCTCCACTATACACACATCCCTCCGTTGAAAATGTGAAGTTTGCTCAGCTCCAGGCCTCTTGTGCTGTTGCCGGCTGTTTACTCTATGCTACTGTATGAGGAGCGGCTCCGGACACACTTGCACAGTGCAGCGTGTGCGGGGAACTGGGCTTTGCACACCCCAAGGCCCCACTGTTACGATTGTATGTGTATTTCTGGCTCCTCTGTATGTGTGCGTTTCTTCTCTGTGTATCTCCCCTCTATATGTGCATGTGTGTTAATGTGTCTCTGAATGTGTGCTTCTCTCCTCTGTCTGTTTGTGAGTGTGTGTATATCTCTGTGAATGTGTGCCTCTCCTCTGTCTGAGTGTGTGTGTGTATCTCTCTGTAAATGTGTGTCTCGCTCTGTGTCTGTGTGATGGCAGAATGTACCTCAATAGCACCAATCAATTCCCCCAAATTTCCCACTACATTTATCAAATTTCCCCATAATTTTTGGCAAGTATTTCTGCAATTTTCTATTGGCCCTGCTCACAGCCTCATTCCTCTGATACTGGGCATCATCCTTGTTGCTCTCCTCCATACCTCCTCTAGAACCTGAACAGCCCCCTTATGTCACGATGATCAGGACTGTAAATAGTATTCTACCCCGACTCGGTCCCGGGATCTGTTGTTATGAAGCGCTCTGAGACACCGTCCGGCGTGGAGGGCTCTATATAAATCAAAGTTGTTGTTGTTATTCAGGATGTGGTCTGATCGGAGCACTTGACAGGGTTAATATGATAGCTGGAGACATGAACTCAACTGATCTAGCAATAATACTCACGTCATGTTAGCCTGGTTAAGCTCTAGAGCTCAGTGGTTAGAGCACTGGCCTTAAAAGCATAAGATCTGTGTTCGAATCCAGACAGGCGAAACCTTGGGCAAATTTCCTGACTCCACACGCCTAATAATAATCCCCCTGAAAAAACTCACAATAATAAAATTGGTCTTTTCAATTCACAACTTTTTGTGGGACACTGCTGTGTGCAATTGGCTGCCGGTTTTCGCCTACAAATATACAGTCAATTCACTTTATAGTACATTCTGTGAAGCGCTTTGAGACGTCGATAAGATGAAAAGTATTATTATCATTATTAGATTTATTGCTACCTCAGACTTTGCTTTAATAACATATTGAAAAGGATGGGGTCATTTACAATGCAATGCTTCCCCAGCCTTGCATAGGCATGTCAGCTTATGTTTGAAACTGATTCTTAAAACAAAAGTTTTGCCAATTGAGCTAGGTGGACACAGTTAGTCTGCATTGCAGTGTGCAACCTCTCTTTGGCTGTTCTCGCTGTTCCTGCAGGGATTCATGCCAGGTACAGCAAAGCTTCTTCCTTCTTGTGGAGGATGTTTGGGTGTGTTTAGCAAAGCGCACCAAATGTATTTCTTTATTAAGGAGATATCAATACCCAGAGGAGCTCCATGCTAAACTTTGGGGTAGGATAAAAGCTTTTTTAAAAGGGTTTGTGAATTGCTTTAATGCCCTGACACCTCTGTTTTTCACAGATCATTGAACTCCACTCATCTGCTCAGCTTACACAATTTGCTGCGCATCTCCCAACACCATTAGTGGCTGAGACTTCAACCTCTGTGCCCATAACTTCTGCATCTCGCTGCCTCTGTCCCTCGCTGCCTCTATATCTAAATTGCACCTTAAAACCTATCTCTGACTTTGTTTATGATCACCTCCCCCTCCTTGTTTCCCTCTGCTTAGCAGCTAAACCCACCACTGTGGAGCACTCCCAAGATGTTATCCTACATTGAAGGATGCTATCTAAATGCAAGTTGTTGTTTATTTTGGTGATTGCAAAGGATTGTGCTCAAAGTAACTAACTGTTCTTGTTCTGACTTGTGAAAAATGTTGCTGACGCTCAGGCACTCGTTCCCTGCTGATTAACATTCCTTCTGCTACTGTTCAGATCTTAGACGTGCGCCGCTTGTACTCCAACGACATCCACGCCATGGCCAAAACATATGGCATTGAAGCTGCCCTGAGGGTAATAGAGAAAGAAATCAAAGACGTCTTTGCTGTTTATGGTAGGTTGTTTGATTCGCTGACTATTTTACAGGTTGAGCACCTTTTTAAGCTTGATAAAATAGCCGGCCTCCAAAGTTGAATCCAACCATTTGTCAAACCATGGGCGCTCTGAAATGCTACATAAATGGAGTAAATCTTACTCCTGGTGGAAGTTCTCCTCCAAATGGGTCAAAGTAGCCTTCTTCGCCCGAATTTCTCTCATGAGATTGCACTGCACAGTTTGGGGCAACCATTTAATGCTGAGCAATGTTGCTCACCAGTAAGCTCGCAGGGAGTTCCTGGTAACTACCACCAACCAAGTGAGGGCTGAAGCCCATGCTGTTAAAAGTACTAATCTGGATGAACTTTGCATTGATCGGTTACTTTTGACATGCAGGTATTGAGGTGGACCCTCGGCACATCTCGCTAGTGGCGGATTATATGTGCATCAGTGGTGTGTACAGACCTTTCAATCGCACTGGGATGGAGTCCAACGCCTCGCCGCTCCAACAGATGACATTTGAGACCAGTTTCAAGTTCCTGAAGCATGCCAGCATGCTGGGTGAGTGAGTGAGCCAATGAGCGCTGGCCGAAAGCTTCACCGCTGAACAGTTGGTCCCTGACCAAGTCGTCCTGAACCACAAAACTGTCAGAATTGGCAGAATTGTACGTCACCCTTTGCAAAAAGCAACAATAACTTCACTTGTATAGCACTTTTACGTAGAGTGACATCACGGAGCGCTAAACTTCAGGTGATACCTCTTGAGAGCTTCACAAGGATTGTGTGTATGGGAACACAATACACATATAGGAATAGGAGCAGGCCATTCAGCCCGTCAAGCCTGTTTTGCCATCCTATTCAACCTCAACTATATTTACCTGCCTTTGCCCCATATGCCTTGGTACCCTGACCTAACAAATATAGCCTTTTGGGGGAGAAAGTTCCAGATTCCCACAATCCTTTAGGTGAAGTCGTGCTTCCTGATCTCCCTCCTAAATAGTCTAGCTCTAATTTTCAGATAATGCCCCTTGTTCTGGTTCAGGGAGTTTGGGAGAGGGGAGCCGGTTTTAAGCGCGGTCAAAGAGATATGTTCTTAACCAATTTTAAATGACAGTTTGGCAGGGGCGTGAGCATACGAGCTGGAATAAACATTACCCCAAAGTCATCCTAGAAGCCAAAAACAACCAAAGACACTGGTTTCCACTGTCCATTACCTCTTCCATGCACACAGTCAAGCTCACTCTTATCTTCACATCAAATAGCCTTCTTTGCTTTAAAGATTGAAAACATCCACTTGGCTGCATCATCTTCCTCTCCCCCATGTCCCCTTTCACCCCACCCAGACCATCCACATCTCCCTCTGTCAGGGTCCTGCCACTCAACTACAAGGCACTATTTCCCCTGGTAGGAGAATCTATAACCAGGGTTCACAGTCTTAAAATTAAGGGTCAGCCTTTGAGAACAGAGTTGAGGAAATATTTCTTCACTCAGAGGGTAGTGAATTTATGGATTTCACTACCCCAGAAGGCTGTAGATGCTCAGTCCTTGAACATTTTCAAGGCCGAGACTGATAGAGTTTTGTAAAATAGAGGGACCAGGGGATATGGGGATAGGGCAGGTAATCAAAGTTAGGTGAGAAGATCAGCCATGATCTTATTGAATGGTGGAGCAGGCTCGAAGGGCCTAATTCTTATGTTCTTAAATGCATCGGAAACTCTCATGCATGAAATTATCACCTCCCGCCCGGATAACTCAAACGTACTCCTCACCCAGCCCCACTGCTATATAAAAAAAATTGCAGCTCATTCAGAAATTTGCTGCCACTTACCCAGACCAAACTCCATACTCCCATCTCACCAGTTATGGCCAGGCTTCATTGACTTCCCACCACCAAACGGATCGAATACAAAATCCTCACACTCGTGTTCAAATCCACTCATTCCCTGGCACACCTCCCTACATTTCCAACCTCCTCACTCTTCAATCCACCGCCTGCTGTCTCTGCTCAACTGGCACCAGCATCCTGCTTGTCCCTTGCACCCTTTGCTTCACCATTGGAGGTCATTCTTTCAGCCACTGCGTCCTGAAGCCCCGAAGCACTCAATCCCTCCACCTTGACCCTTCTCTCCACTTTTTGGGTCAGCTGTGTGTCTGACACATGTAGAAACCTATCACCGTATTTGAGAGAATCCAAACCAAGCAGAGTTCCTTGATTCTCACCTTGTGTGGAAATCCCCATGAAATGGAATGTGCACTCACTCTATGGAGGGACGCATCCTTCTCTAATTTTGGAGAGTATTTGAAAGAGTTTTTTGGATTTGAAAGGAAAGATAGTTTCAGAGGATGATGACACTCAGTCGCCATATGGTGTGTGTGTGGACGGGTAGTGGTACGGGGGAAGAGAGGTACCATATTCTGAGCTAGATCCTGGTGTCACCCAACACCTATACATGCACAGATAATAATCCTTGCATTTGATATTTCACTTTTAACTTCTTCTAGACGTCTCAAAGCGATTCACAGAATATACTGTAAAGTGAATTGACTGTATATAAGTGGCCGAAATGTGGCAGCCAATTGCGCACAGCAAGTTCCCACAAACACTCGAGGAATGAAATGACCCCATTTTTCTTTTGAGGGATTATTATTAGGCGTATGGAGTAAGGAAACTTGCCCGAGGTTTCACCCTGCTTGAAATGAGCCTGGGTCTCTCACTTGGAAGGCGAGTGCTCTAACCACTGAGCTACAGGATGCCACACAGGATGCTGAAAACACCAGATTGTGTGGCACACCATTGTATGATTAATGACTGTGATGTAATCTGTCACAAGTGTATTGAGTTCCTGTAGTCGGGTGGTTGCTGGAATGAGCCATATCAGCAAGTTTTGGTTTGGTCATGCACTTGCCTCTGGATTAGATGACTGTGTGTTCAGGTTTCCAGTGTGCCTCTCCCAGTACTATCGGTGGTGCTGATAAATTGTTAACGGTGACTTATGGAAGTGGGGGTGAAGGGATAGAATAATGCGCAACAAAAGTATTGATGTTCTTTGAGGTAGTAACACAACTCCTTCTCCCAGATAAAACTGGTTTATGCAACATTGCTGTGGCAAATTGAACCTACAAAATACACACAGTCACTGCACTTTACAGTGAATCTTGTGAAGTACTTTGAGGCAGCCTTCCGTCATGAAAGGTGCTGTATCAAACTCAAGGATTATTATTGTTATATAAAATAGGTGAATCTGGATTGTGTCCAAACAAAACTCAGAACAGGAGATCATGAGTCAGGTGGTGTCTGGAAGATTCATTGATTACAAATCACACAAGTCCTTCTCTTCCCTCACAAATACACACCCACAATATCAAGTTGAGTTGACATTTGGCAACTTGTTGTTTTGAATTGAATTAGAAAGCTATTTTACCTGAACACAGCTGTGTGATTTTGATGTTTGGAATGGCATGTTTCCATAGCTGGTTGACCTTTGTGCAGAAGGGAGACCTGAAAGTTACTTGTGTTGAAAAAGAGACTGAACGTTACTTAATAATAACCCTTGCGTTTGGATTTGCACCTTTGGTGTCAGAGGTCATCCCAAAACGGAGTGACTGAGCCTTTTGAGGACAAATGCGGCAGCCAATTTGCCCTCAGCCATGTCCCACAAACAGCCATGAAAAAATGACCAATTTTATTCAGAGGATTTATTGGCACCAGGAGAAACTCCCTTTGCAAATAATGCCATGGAAGGACAACACCTCCAACAATGTAACATATCCCCAGCACTGCTTTGAAGTGTCATCTTAGACTTTGTGAGTTTAAGTCTCAGCGTAGGACTTGAACCCAAAACCTTCTGACTCAGAGGCGAGTGCCATGAACTGACCAGTTTTTAACATTTTTTTTCAGATCAAGGAAGGAGTTAGTGATTTAATAAATTATTCTAAATGTGGCTTTGATTTTAGACCCATTTTACATGAACGCAAAATAAGCCAGAAAGAAAAGATTATTTTATACCCTTTTTAAAAACAAATTATAAACAAATTGTTGTGGGGCTGACAGGGACTGACTGGGACTCACTGTGGACATTGGCTGTTAAGCGTTGGGAAATTTGAGGGCTACAATTGCATTAAATTCACTGAACTGAAGCTATTCAACATTTTTATCCAGGTCATTCAAGACAGTATAATTTACATTTATACAGAACCTTTCATGTTGGATGTCTTAAAGCATTTGACACTGCTGTTTAGGTATCAAGAGCGGGGGTTGAGAACTGAAGATGTTTGATAAGATTGAGACGTTGATAAGATGTGAAAAGCGCGATATCAAATGCAAGGATTATTATTATTATGATAGGGAGAGGAAAGATGACCGAAAGTCCAGGCAAAGTGGTACAACTTAGGATGAGCTGTGAACGATGCCAGAAAGGTAGCAAGTTGGAGGTACCCCAGGATGGAATTCCAGAGAGTGTGGGCAGAATGGCTGAAAGTTATGGTTCTTCGGCCTTTCCTTTGCTTCAACCCTTGCCTCTCCCTTTCTGTTAACCCTTAAAAGCCTCTCCCTCCCAACATGCCCCAGTTCTGACAAAGGATCGTGGACCCGAAACATTGACTCACTTTTCCTTTCTCCATAGACGCTGCCTGACCTGCTGAGTGTTCCCAGCGATTTCTGTTTTTGTTTCACTTTAATGTATGTTCTGTGAAGCACTTTGGGTCGTCTCAACGATGTGATCAGGCGCTATCTCAAATGCAAGAATTATTATTTAAGTGCACGTTGTTGTTACTCGTTTTTATGCGTTTGTTGCTCTTTTCTTCAGGGATCCAGGATGAGTTGAAGTCTCCGTCGGCTTGCTTGGTGGTGGGGAAGATCGTCCGCGGAGGGACTGGGCTGTTTGAACTCAAGCAACCCCTAAAGTAATCGACCCACTGACCTTAGGAGCATCACAATTTTGACACAACCACCAGTTTAAGAGCGTGGACCATCAATGTGGTTTAGTTTCATCACCTGTGTTTCTTCACCTATAAGCTAAGTACCGAAGAGGAAGGAGGGTGGAGAAAAATATGGAGAGAGACACACTCACCTTACGTTGGAGAGAGTTTTGCTGGATGATGATGGGGTTTATTTGGCAAACATTCGCCTCACAGAGACTTTGTCTGAACTACTTTGTTGTTTGCTGGAGACTGAGACTGTTCACTGGTACTGTTAACCACCCCGCCCCTCACACCCATTTCCTGATTTGCACCAAGATAAAGACAGACAGAACACATCAGCCCCAAAATGACAGTGACAGCACTGGGAGCTCAACAAGAAGGGCTGGAATAAACCAAAGCAGCAGGTCCTCTGGGGGAACAATTTCTATTGCGTCCATGGGATGCAGTAAACTTGCAGCTGCCTGGAATCCTAGTTTTGTTTCAGCTTGTTAATCTCTGAACGATATGATGGAAATGTTTAATATTTGTATTAATATGTATTTTTTCAAGCAGACTGACACTGTTGTGAAGGGTTTAATGGGTCTGTATTGTAACATGGTACATTTTATTCAAATCAGTGTTATAACAATAAATAGTCTGGCCAACATTCTTGGTAACATGGCCAAGAATTCCTTTCCTTCCCCTATACCACTCCCCCGATGATGAAATTAGACATTCACTCCATAGCTGAATGTGGGGAGTTGTTTGCAGATTGGATCCTGTTTGTATACAAAAAATGCATGATCACTGCACTTCACAGTAGAATCCTGTGGAACACTGAGCCGGCTAGATGATGTAATGAAGTGGCGTATCAAATCCAAGGACTGTTAGAAGATTAAACATTTTCTCGTCACTCCTCTGGTTCTTTTTACCAGTTCTCTTAAATCTGTGACAACAACAAAATTACACTTGTATAGCACTTTTCACGTCAGAGGACCTCTGCTTTACTGACCCACCTGATAGTGGAAACGTATTTTGAAATCCTTATTTACTCTTTCAAACATGTCGTAATTTTGAACATCTTTATTGAATCTCCTTTTAACCTTCTCTGTTCTAAGGAGGACAAACCCAGCTTCTCTATTATGTTATGTTCAAATACAGGCACGTTTTTGTGCAGATGGTTGTTTGATATTCTTTAAATATTCCTTAAATAAGAAACTGAAAGTACAATTTTCACCCGTATTTTTTGTTATGTATTATATACCCATATATTTATATTTATAGTCGCCGTGGTTACGTAATAGTAAATAACCCTTGCATTTATTTGATAGACAATACAAATTTATATTTATATTGCGCCTTTCACACCATATCAACTTCCTTCAGTACCTTAGATATACAATAAAAACTTGGATTTTTAGAGCGCCCTCCACGCCAGACGGCATCTCAGAACACTACACAATAACGGATCCCGGGGCCGAGCCGGTGTGAGGGGGAAAGGGTGATCGAAGGCACGGTCAAATAGAATAGTCTTTAGGCGCGACCTGAAAATAGGTATAAACATAAGAAGGTTTCAGGCGTAAAGTAACAACCAACCAACAACAAACAAATGAACAAACAAAGGAATGAAAGAAAACAAACAGGAGAGCTGGAGGCCATACCAGCAGGAGGACAGCGAGCAGCGGAGGCAATGATCACAAGAGGATAGGTCTGGTTGTTTGTGGATCGTGCGATCATCTCTCACATCTCCACCCTCCTAGCTTCCTCTGCCTCTATACTGATAACTTCCTCATCCTTGGCAACTTCAACCTTACTTTCTCCCCCCTCCTCAGACTTCTCTTTTCTCCTTTCCTCTCTCAACCTCTCCCTCCACATCCACTCTGCTTCCCATATTCATGGCCACCTACTCGACCAAGTGATCACCCGGGACCACAGTGTCTCGGATGCCACCATCGCCAACAAGGCCATCTCCAATCACCACTTCATCGCCATCAACTCCTCAATCCTTTTCCCAATCGCCACCAAACCCACACCCATCCTTTACCACCGCAGGAAGAAAATGTCCCTGGAAACAGCCCTGGAATCATCTGAACTCCTGGCCGACATCCCGCACTGGCCTATCCTCCTCACGCACTCTCCTCCATAATACCCTCTCCACTACCTTTGAGGCTCTTGCCACCTCGCCTCCCAAACCGCTTTCCATTCACCTCTGACAACATCAGCATTCAAGTCTGTTCTCTCCACCTCTCGATGCCCGATTTTCCAGCGGTTCCAATTGATGTATCGGTTCCAGTGCTTACATCAACGACAAGCCATAAATATTCCTAAGATTTTGGTTTGTATCAGCTCATCTGTTGATGAAGTAAGGAGTAGTTTGCTCTTTTCATTCCAAATGTGGAACCGATGTGCTTACAAAACAACGTGCTCGAAATGAGGAGGGACATAGTTGTTTTCCAGCACTCCTGTTTCTATGTTTTCCCATATCAAAGCAAAACATGCTCAAGGTCACTGGCTGCTTGAGGTCTACAACAACAACAACAAAATTACATTTGTATAGTGCCTTTCATGTCAGGGGGATGTCCCTAGACACTGAAAAAGCAGAGGTGTGACTGCAGCTGTACTTTGTTGTTCTGGCAGGTTGTGAACCTGAGCTACTTGACAAGATTGATTTGAATCCTCTGTTATATTTATCGGGAATACAATTGTTTTATATGTTTAACCATGTTATGCTCCAACAGATGATTGAAAGTCCCAGAAGAATATATAATTGCAAAACCCAGAATGAATAATTAAAAGAAATGGTGACAAGAATTAAAAGTAAAACCAGAGACATTTTTATTTGAAAGTTAGTAGAATACAAATAGCAGTCAAGCGCAGGTACATTTTGTATATATAGCACCTGGCTGGGAATCAGTTTTTATTCAAAAGTATTGTAAAAACAACACATAAACTTAACTCAAAATGCAAAATACTGCAGATACTGGAAATCTGAAACAAAAACAGAAATCGCTGGGAACACTCAGCAGATCAGGCTGCATCTATGGAGAAAGAAAAAGTGACTCAACGTTTCGGGTCCATCCTTAGGGTTAGGGTCAGAATGCAGTTACTAATTTACACACCACAATATCCCCCAAATAGCCACAAAGTGAATGATCTGGAGGAATTGATACCCGAGAAAGGAGAGAGAGGGGAGAAGGTGGGGAACAAGGAGGATGTCGGTGTTCGTGACAGTTGCTGGATACAATACAAGCTCTTCAGCAAAATGCTGTGTTAATTTTTCTAAAAGACATTTTAATCACTTTTTTTTCCCAAAACGCCAGTCTTTTTTATTGTTTATTAGTTTCACTTTGAACCTCTTTCTCTCGCCAGTTTTTTTAAATTAACGCCTCCTGTACTCTCTCTTTCAACTGGTCATGTTCTCTGCTCCATAACTTTTCTTTCCCTTGTCTTTACATATAAAGACAAAATACATTAAACAAAACTGAGACATAATAACAGAAAACACATAAACGTATTGGTCATTTTGTAACTACAAAAGTTCCTTTATAACCCAATTTTTTTGTTAATAAATCTGCCCTTAAGTTTTGTTCCTTTATTTGAATACTTTTTTTTCCCTGTAATGATTTTTAACTACCAATGGCCACTTTTGTTAGTTTGCATTCCTTCTCTTCTATTTGACTGTTCTCTCTGCAGATCATCCATAAGATCACTCATTTTACTCATTTTCTTTGAACTTCATTTGAGCTCTTTCTTTGCTCAATTTAAGTTTATAATAATAATGCTGGGATATCCGATCTCAAGGTTGAAATAATGACCTGACAATCCAAATATGGTGAAAAGGAGCTTTATTAGTCAAAAGTAACAAGTACAAAACCAGTAAAATAATAATGCTACTACTATATATGTAAAAAGTATGTAAGTATATGTATACTACTGGTTTGGGAGCAGTCAATCGCAGTGATTCCCTTCGGCTGGGTCTGCCACTCACCACTCCAAAGCCATGGCAATTATGCACCTTTTGCCCCAAGGATCTGCCTCTTGGTTTCACCAATTAGAGGTCTGTCACATACTCAACCCTTGCACATCCTTGCATAAAAATTGTTTATCTGATAATTGAGTTTTTATAGAAAACTGTCTGCTCATTAGTTTCCAATACCTGACAGTTCGTTCTCTTCCTCCCAAGGCCAGTTAGTGCTTGGTTTTAATTTAAAGAACAAACAATTAGGCGGGCAGATATTTATTGCAGGATAAGTTCTTTGTTTCTTCCCAGTGTTTGTACAAGGAGTGTATTGCCTGAAAAGGTGGTGGAGGCTGATTCAATGGTTACAGCTCAATAGTCCGAAGGCTTGTTAGTCCGAAAGGTTCATTAGTCCGAAGGTTCGTTAGTCCGAGGCTTCCCCTAACCCTAATTCTAACCCTAACCCTAAACCTAACCCTAAGGATAGAAATGTTTGGATTAACAAACCTTATTTCATTGTTGGTTCGGACTATCGAGCGGTAACCACGGTAACCGCCCCGGGTAAAGGAAATTTGTGTGTTCGGACTATCGAACCTTCGGACTATCGTGTGCCCCCCGATTCAATAACAGCTTTTAAAAGAGAATTAGATATTTATTTAGGGAAAACAGGTCTGTTAGGTTATGGGGAGAGAGCTGGGCAGTGGGATTGAGTTGCTCTTTTCAAAGAGCCGGCACAGACTATATGGGCCGAATGGCCTGCTTTTGTGCCGTAAAATTCTATGATTCTATGATTCTATGAGTGTAGGGCCTGAATGTTATCAGCTCATGACAGCCTTCTCCTGTGTCAAAATACAACAACACAAAATTACATTTATAGAGCGCCTTTCATGTCGGGAGGATACCCCTAAGCGCTGAACAATCAGGTCGGGACCCGAGCAGGGGGGGAAAGGTCAGGGTAGGGGAAAGGGGAAGGAGAGTAGGAGAGGTGGAAGAGTTAGGAGGGGAGCAGAAAGAGGAAGAGGTCAAAGAGGAAGGTGTTGAGACCGACCTTGAATTAGGAAAGAGAGGAAGTGAGGTGAAGGGATTGCGGGATGGAGTTCTACAGTGTAGGAGCAGAGAGGCTGAAAGCCCGGCCACCAATGGTGGATCGGTTAGAACAGTGGACGCGGAGCAGGCCAGAGCCTGCTGAGCGGAGGGGACGGGCGGGCTGATAGGGAGACAGCAGATCGGAGAGATAGGCAGGGGGAAGGTCATGAATGGCCTTGAAGGTGAGGACGAGGATCTTGAATTCGATTCTCTGGGGGATGGGGAGCCAATGGAGACGGTCGAGGGTGGGAGCGATGTGGTCACGGAACCTGGTGCGGGACAGTACACGAACTGCAGAGTTCTGAATGATCTGCAGTCTGTGAAGGGAGGAGTTAGGAATGCCGATGAGGAGAGAGTTCCCGTAGTCGAGCCTGGAAGTGATAAAGGAGTGAGTGAGAGTTTCAGCGGTGCAGGGGATGAGGTAGTGGCAGAGTCTGGCAATATTGCAGAGGTGGTAGAAGGCTGCACCAGTCATGGAGCGGATATAAGGGAAGAAGGACAGTTCGGGGTCAAACAAGATGCCCAGATTCCTGACTGGCTTTGAGAGGTGGAGATGGCAGCCTTGAATGCTGATGTTGTCAGCGCCTGAGGTGCGGGGGCGCTGACGTGAGACAATCATGAGGGCCTCCATCTTGTTGACATTGAGCTGGAGGAAATTGACCCTCATCCAGGACTCAATGTCGGACAGACACGCAGTCAGAACGCCAGTAGTCCTGGAATCGAGGGTGGATGCGGAAAGGTAGAGTTGGGTGTAATCTGCATACCTGTGGAAGTTTACCTCTTGTCTGCGGATGATGTCATCCAGAGAGGGTTAGATGAGTTGAAAGAAATGAAGTGGTGGTCGGAGATGGCCTTGTCAAAGATGGTGACATCCGAGACACTGAGGTCCCAGGTGATCAACAGGTCAACCGGATGGCCATGGACGTGGGTGGCGGAATGGATGTGGAGGGAGAGGTTGAGAGATGAGAGGAGGGTGGAGAATTCTGAGGAGGTGAAGCAGGAGGGGGGTGAACTGGAGGTTGAAATCACTGAGGATAATGAGGTGATTAGAGGAGGCACAGAGGGAGGCTAGGAGAGTAGAGAGGTTGGAGATGAAGGTTGGGGAGGGTTTTGGGGGATGGTAGATGAGGAAGATTTTGAGGGAGAGGTGGAAGGAGTGGGAGAGGGTGAGGTGCTCTAAGGAGGGGAAGGAACCAATGGAGTAGGGGGATAAAGTGAGTGGCACCCTAGAGATAAGGGCCACACCACCGCCACGGCGGTTGGGGTGAGGGACTCGGTGGGAGGTTGGTGTGGCCTCAGTGAGGGGGAGTGTCCCCTGGGGTGATCCAGGTTTTGGTGAGGGCCATGATGTCAACGTTCTCATCGAGGATGAGATTGTTGATGGCCAGGGTCTTATGGCGGAGGGAGTGGACATTTTGTAGGCCAATGTAGGCCAAAAATACTGCAGATGTTGGAAATTGGAAACAAAAACAGAAATCGCTGGGAACACTCAGCAGGTCAGGCAGCATTTTTCCTAGAATGGAAAAATGAGTCAATGTTTCGGGTCCACGACCCTTTGTCAGAACTGGGGCATGTTGGGAGGGAGAGGCTTTTAAGGATTAACACAGAGGGGAAGGCAGGGCAAGGAAGACAAAGGAGAAAATGGGGGTAGGGGACAGCAGATGATGAGTTAAAGAGGTGTTAATGTTGTGAAACAAAAGGGGGAATTACAACAAAACTGGGGAGAAGAAATGTTAATAACATTAAAACAAAGTCGGGATGAAATTGCTAAAGAACAGGCAAATCAGATGGTTGCCGAAGAGGGGGAAGATGAGCTGTTATAGCCTGATATTGTTGAAATCAATATTAAGGCCAGAGGGTTGTAAGATCCCTAGCAGATACATAAGGTGTTTGTTCTTACAACAACAACAACAACTTAAACTTATAAAGCGCCTTTCACGTTGGGAGGACGTCCCAAGGCGCTGCACAGGAGGCGTGTGACCCGATCTGGGAGGCGAGTGTTCGGGAAGGGGTGAAACACATAGGGGAGGTTGAAAAATTCGGGGGGGAACAAAAGACATGGTCGAAGAGGAAAGTCTTCAAACCGACCTTGAAAGAGGAAAGGGAAGAAACAAGGCGGAGGGATTGGGGGATGGAATTCCACAGGGTGGGAGCGGAGAAACTGAAGGCCCGGCCTCCGATGGTGGGGTGGATCGGGCGGGGGGCTTGGAGCAGGCCAATTCCGACTGAACGGAGGGTCCGGGTGGGCTTATAGGGGGAGAGTAAATCTGTTAAATAGGGCGGGGCAAGGCCGTGTAAGGCCTTGAAGGTGAGGACGAGGATCTTGAACTCGATCCTCTGGAGGATGGGGAGCCAGTGGAGATGGGCGAGGGTGGGGGTTATGTGGTCGCGGAGGCGGGTGCGGGATAGTACACGGGCTGCAGAGTTTTGGATGACCTGCAGCCTGTGAATGGAGGGACTGGGGAGGCTGACGAGGAGAGAGTTTCCGTAGTCCAGCCGTGAGGTGATGTATGCGTGCACGAGCGTTTTGGCAGCGTGGGGGGTGAGATAGTTGCGGAGCCTGGCAATGTTGCGCAGGTGGAAATAAGCGGTGACGGTCAAGGCACGGATGTGGGGGAGGAAGGAGAGTTTATGGTCGGACGTGATGCCGAGGTTCCTGACTGGCTTTGTGAGGTGGAGAGTACAGCCTTGGATGTTGAGGCTGGCAGCGCCTGATGTGCGGAGGCGCTGGCTTGAGCCAACCAGGAGGGCCTCGGTCTTGCTCACGTTCAATTGGAGGAAGTTGTCCCTCGTCCAGGACTCAATGTCGGACAGACATGCTGTCAGAACATCGATGGTCTGGGGGTTGAGGGATGAGGCAGAAAGGTACAGCTGGGTGTCGTCCGCATACATGTGGAAATTTACCCCATGTTTGCGGATGACATCGCCCAGAGGGAGCGTATAAATGGTGAAAAGGAGGGGGCCGAGGACAGAGCCCTGAGGGACGCCATGATAAACTGTGCGGGGGTTTGAGGAGAAACCGTTGGACGATACAAAATGTAGGCGGTGGGTCATGTAGGAGTGGAACCAGTCAAGGATTGTGCCTTGAAGGTTGAGGTGGGAGGAAAGACGTTGGAGGAGGATGGTGTGATCGACTGTGTCGAACGCAGCAGACAGGTCAAGGAGGATGAGGAGGCAGAGGGAGCCCTGGTCGCGGGCGGTTAGGATATCGTTTGTAACCTTAACCAGGGCAGTTTCCGTGCTGTGAACAGGGCGGAAACCTGATTGGTGGGGTTCAAGGAGTGAGTGAGTTGAGAGGAAAGAGCGGAGCTGGGAGGCAACCACCCTTTCAAGGACCGTAGATAAAAATGGGAGGTTGGAGATGGATCGGTAGTTTGATGGCTGCGACGCATCAAGGGAGTTTTTTTTTCAGGATAGGCGTGATGGTGGCTGTTTTAAGGGAGTTAGGGACGGTGCCTGAGGAGAGGGAAAGGGTGATGGTGTCAGAAATGAGTGGGGCCAAAAGGTTGAGCTGGGTGCGGAGGAGGTGGGTGGGGATGGAGTCCAATTAACACGTGATGGGTTTCATGGAGGTGATTATTTTTGTGACTGAAGACGGGGAGGTGGGGATGAAAGTATGAAAGGGTGGGTGGGTGGGTGTTGAAATAGCGGATGGAGGGGCGGAGGTGGAGGAGAGGTGGGGGGAGGAAACCGCAGAGCGGATTCTCTCTATTTTGGACTCGAGGAAGTCCAACATCTCCTCGCAGCGTTCGTTTGAGGAGAGGATCTGCGAAGTGAGATGGAGGGGGGGTGCGGAGGAGCTGGTTGGTGGTGGCGAAGAGGAGGCGGTGGTTGTCCTTCGCTTCCAGGATTATCCTGGAGTAGAAGGCTGATTTGGCGGTGGCTAGGGCGGAGCGGTAAAATTTGATGTGGTCCAGCCAGATTTGCCGGTGGACCGTGAGGCCAGATTTGAGCCAGGTGCGTTCAGCTGCTCTCACTTGGCTTTTGAGTGAACGGAGGTGAGTTGTGTACCACGGTGATGATCGGGAATGGGAGACGGTTCTGGAGGTGAGGGGGTCCAGGGTGTCTAGGGTAGTGGAGATGGTGTTATGGAGGGTGGTGGAGGTGGAGGATGGGTTGGTGCAGGAAAAGTGCCACAGTGGGAGGAGGTCGGAGGTTTCTAGGGCAGAGGTGAAGGTTTGAGGGGGAATCTTCTTCCAGGGCTGATAGAAGATGGTGGTGGGTTTGGAGGTGGAGGGGGGGAGGGATAGAGGTGTTGAGAGAAATGAAAAAATGGTCTGAAATGGCCTTGTCGGTGATGGTGACGCCAGAGACGTTGAGGCCTTGGGTGATCACCAGATCGAGTGGATGGCCATGGGTGTGGGTGGCAGTGTGAATGTGAAGGGAAAAATTGAAAGACGAAAGCAAAGAGGAAAATTCAGAGGAGATGGGCAGGAGGAGGTGAAATGGAGGTTGAAGTCGCCAAGAATAATAAGGCGATCAGAGAAGGCCCAAAGGGAGGTTAAAAAGTGAAGAAAAATCAGAAATGAAAGTGGGGGAGGGTTTGGTGGGGCGATAAACTAAGAGGAAGGAACTGTGGGAGGAGTGAGAAAGGGTGAGCTGTTCAAAACATCCTGTTACATACTGTTTGGTTTTCTTACACATACCAGCCTGAGTGCAAAATGGTTATTCCTGCCAAAGGCGCTTTAGAAGTGTAATTTTGTTGTTGTTTTTGGTTTAATTCAGCTAATCATAGCTAATCAGCTAATAATCCCTCCGAAAAATAATCATAAAATTGGTCATTTCAATCCACGATTGTTGATGGGACACTGTTGTGTGCAATTGGCTGCTGTGATTCACATTCCTGCCCCAACCGCTGCTTTTTCCACTGCAAATTTCACGTATCCACGGTTGGCTCGCTTCGACAACCCTTGCCAACCATGGCAATGGGTTTTGCTTATCCACGGGTATTAACACTAACACTAGCGTTTGGCGCTAGGATCCAGTTACATCAACCAGCCATGATGTCGCTTCGCACTAGCATTTGGCACTAGGACCCAGTTGCGATGTCGCAATCAACCAGCCATGTTGTCGCTTCTCCGCATCCCTCCCCTTCCGTGTCACCCACACCACCTTCTCCACACACCCATCCCCCCGTGTCACCCACCACACCTTCTCCACATCCCCCCGTGTCACCCACCACACCACCTTCTCCACACACCCACCACCCCGTGTCACCCACCACACCACCTTCTCCACATCCCCCCGTGTCACCCACCACACCACCTTCTCCACACACCCATCCCCCCGTGTCACCCACCACACCACCTTCTCCACACACCCATCCCCCCGTGTCACCCACCACACCACCTTCTCCACATCCCCCCGTGTCACCCACCACACCTTCTCCACATCCCCCCGTGTCACCCACCACACCACCTTCTCCACACACCCATCCCCCCGTGTCACCCACCACACCTTCTCCACATCCCTCCTCGCACTGGTCGGTGATTGATGATCTGGAGGAGGCGCATGGCCCCTCTTCCATGTAACCGCACGTAACAACCGTCTCCTCCATCATCATCATCATCATCATCATTAGGATTTAGGTAAATAACATGAATTTTGTTGTGTTTAGTTGAAGGACAAGCTAATTTACTCCCCATCCCCATGTTTCCTATAGGGCCCTGCATTTTCCAACCGGGGTTTTACTAACTGCGGAGATTTTCAGGAAGGTATCCCCGCTGTTGGGGAGGGATACCTGTATAGTATATTCTGTGAAGTGCTTTGATACATCCAGAAGAAGTGAAAAGCCCAATATCAAGTGCAAGGATTATTATTATTATTATTGCTCCCGCCACACTGCACGAGAGGTTTGGCCGAGGAGGGAGGGAGGGAGGGGGGGCGTTCAGTGGAGCCAAACCCACCACCTATTGGTCCGCTTAGATGTCAATCACAGGGCTTCGCCATGATTGCGAGGATCACCATCCGATTGGACGACGAGGATGTCAATCAGAGATGGAGTCATCTTCAACTCCTCGCGCAGGCGAGTGAGCGACCGTTGACCGTTGTTGCTGCTTCACGTGCTCGCGCATTCCCTCACTCCCCCCACCCCCACCACCCCCCACCCCTCCCCATCAGTGTCTTGACGTCGAAAACAATTGCCGGCAGCTGGAGTGCTCTCCATTGTTATTAGATTGGGGGGGTGTTTGGTGGGTGTGTAAAGAAGAAGCTCAACGCGAGAATCTTACTTGTTATAATTCGGTGTGTACGCTGGTAGGGTGGTGTTATATATATATATGTGTGTGTGAGAATTTATATAAATCAATTGTTATCGATTAAATAAACCCGAAAAAAACCCCACGATGACGATGATGATGATGTGGTCTCGGAGTCGCTGTTTTCTGCCCCGGAGTCTCTCGGGAGATGCTGCTGCTGAGGACAATGGTGTCTTGTTTGAGAGGTAGGATTGATTATGTGGCGCAAGCAACTGGAGGAGAAGCCGCTTTTGTTTCACAGGAGTTATTGAGCTCGGGTTACGCATCTCCTACCCTTTTTTCCCCCCTCTTGTCGTCCTCCCCATCACCATTGCAATTGAATGTTGCCGCATTGGCGGGTGATTCTGCTTTGTGCTGCACTTTTACAGTGTGTGTGTGTATATATGCGTGTGTAGATATTTATATACATATAGTATGTATGTGTGTGTATAAATAAAGCTTTGAACTGGTGTCTAAAATAAAAACTTTCTTTTAATTTGAATCTGCGAAACGTCGCCCCAACCCATCCCTTTTGAAGATCTTGGCACAGTTTCCAAAGCACTGAACTAAAATTGGCCAGTCTGCTAACGTCAGGCAACGTTAGAGTTTGGTTGACTTCTGGCTGCAAATAATGTACAGCATTTTAATTTCTGACCATCGCATTCACTGTGACTTTGAACGACTGACTTGCCTTCCTTACAATTATGTTGTAAAGAACCCGCCCTTGACTTTTGCTTACAGTTCCAAAAGCACCAGTCTAAATTTGGACGCAATTGACAGGTTTTTGAGCGAGTGTTTTCAGTGACTTTGATCTACAAACAGTTTTCAAATTACTATCATCCCTGACCACGACAAAATTAGGTGTTTTTTTCTCCCCGCCTGTTTGAAGACCTTTACTTATGCAGTAAAAGTAAACAGTATTAACTCAAATCAGTCTCTCTGCTGCCCATTAAGTACTGTATATACCGTAGTTAATTCACTTTACAGTATATATGGAAGTTATGGTGGTTATCGAGGACATGAAATCATCCTGGACTCATAGATTAAAAATATTGTGTGGCAATCTTTATGGTCTCCAGGCCTCAGCAAGGGTGCAAAGTCTACAGTGCAGTTTGAAAATGAGGCATGGAGGTGGCTTTAAGAGCAGGAACCTTGACGCTTCATCATGCACCAAGTTGGTTTCTGCTACTTTTTAAAAAAAACAGGAACTGTGTCAGGATTTAAAGTTACTTTTTCATAAATTTTATGCGTCAATTTAAATTGAAGCGAAACGGCACAACAATTTGTATTAAATTGACAGGGAGGGGACGGAATTGTCTTGTGTGTACTGATAAAGACAAAATGTCGGTGCGTCTGTCTGTCTGCTGATAACTCAATGACCAATTGATGTAGAGACATGATTTATACCTCATTGGATATGTCTTGCATGAGATAGTGTCATGGGCATATTTTGTCTATATTTTAAAAATGGTTTAATTAAGCCCCAAAATATGGGGTATGCCTGGTATTCTGCAACATAGTAGCGATGGAGAAACTCACACAATCTTCCAGAGAGATATATCTATGGAACCGTCGAAGAGGAGAGTCTTGAGGCGGGACTTGAAGGATGGGAGGCCGGGGAGGGGGTGAATTGGAGGGACTGCGGGATGCAGTTCCAGAGCTGGGGACAGAGTCGCTAAAGGCTCGCCAGCCAATGGTGGGATGGATGGGTTGGGGACGGAGACAGGCCGGAACCTGCTGAGCAGAGCAGACGGACAGGTTGATAAGGGGTTAGAAGGTCACAGATGTAGGATGAGGTGAGATTGTGGAGGGCTTTAAAACTGAGGACCAGGATCTTGAATTGTCACCTGTGGGGTCCCCGAGGGCTCTGTCCTTGGACCCGTTTCAACATTTATACGCAACAACAACTACTTTGATTTATATAGCACCCTCCACGCCGGACGGTGTCTCAGAGCGCTTCACAATAATGGATCCCGGGACGCAGCCAGGGGCAGAGGTAGAAAGGTGACCAAAGGCGCGGTTGAAGAGAAAGGCCTTTAGCTGTGACCTGAAACTGGGAAGAGAGGCGAAGGGAATGAGCAAGGGAGTTCCCAGAGCCTCGGGGCGCAGTAGCTGAAGGCACGACTGCCGATGGTGGAGTGGAGGATTTGGGGGACAAGGAGGAGGCCAGACCCAGTGGAGCGAAGGAAACGGGTGCTGATCTGAGGAGAGAGGAGGTCAGAGAGGTAGGCGGGTGCAGAGGAGTGGAGAGATTTGGAAACAAGGGTGAGGATCTTGAAATCGATCCTCTCTTGGGAGCCAGTGAAGTCTGGCAAGGATTGGGGTAATGGGGGAGCGAAGTTTGGAGCGGGTGAGAATGCAGGTGGCAGAGGTTTGAATGCGTTGGATTTTATGGATTGTGATGGAGGGGAGACCGGCAAGGAGGGCATTGGAATAGTCCAGTCGAGAGGTGACAAAGGCATGGACCAGGGTTTCAGCGGCTTTTGGGGCGAGAAATTGACGGAGATGGGTGATCTCTTGGTGTTGGTAACAACAAACAAACAAAACTTACATTTATATAGCGCCTTTCACGTCGAGAGGACATCCCAAGGCGCTGTCCAGTCAGGTAGGACAAGAGCAGGGTGGGAAGGATCAGGGCAGGATAAAGCATAGTAGGAAAGGTAAGGGAGTGGATCTGAGAGAGGAAGGACAGTTGGGGGTCGAACCTGACGCCTAGGTTGCGCATGGGTTTGGAGAGTTTTAGGGCCAGGCTGGGAAGGTGGAGGAGATGAGAGCAGTGTGATTGAAGATGTTGACGAGGACAAAAGAGTATGGCTTCCGTCTTGTCAACATTCAGTTGCAGGAAGTTCGCATTCATCCAGCTCCTGATGTTTGACCGGCAGGCTCACAGAACATCAGTGGACTGGGGGTCGCAAAGTGAGGTGGAGAAATAGAGTTGGGTATCATCCACATACATGTGGAAGTGTACCCTATGTCTGCGGATGACATCACCAAGAGGGAGCATATAGACTAGAAAGAAGAGGGGGCCAAGGATGGGTCCTTGGGGTACCCTGCAGGTAACTGGGTGATAGCGGGCAGAAAAGCCTTTTATTGAGATGTACTGCTGGCGGTTTTCAAGGTTGGACTCGAACCAGGCAAGTGCAGTCCCACTGAGTTGGATGAAGGAGGACAGGCTCCCACTTGGTGACATCATGGGGTTAACTTTCACATGTATGCGGATGACACCCAACTCTATCTCTCTGCCTCTACCCTCAACTCCAGGACTACCACTGTCCTGACAGACTGTCTGTCAGAAATCAAGTCCTGGATGAGAGCTAACTTTCTACAGTTGAATGTCAGCAAGACTGAGGCTCTACTGATTGGCTCGCACCAGCGCCTTCTTGCATTGGGCGCTGGCAGCATCAACCTCCATGGTTGCACACTCAACCTCACTGAGCCAATCAGAACCTAGGTGTCTTGTTCGACCCTCAACTGTCTGGTCTGTCTGTCTGTCTGGTCCGGTCTGTCCTGTCTGGTCCGGTCGGTCGGTTGGTCTGGTCGGTCTGGCCTGTCTGTCTGGTCTGTCTGGTCTGTCTGGTCTGTCTGTCTATCAAAACTTACATTTATATAACGCCTTTCACGTCGAGAGAATGTTCCAAAGCGCTATAGTTAGGTAGGGATAAGAGCAGGGGTGAGGGGTCGGGGTAGAATGAAGAAGAGTAGGAAAATTGAATGTATTTGTGGGCGAAACGTGGCAGCCAAATTGCGCACAGCAGTGTCCCACAAACAGTCGTGGAAATGGGGCCAAGGGGCCCAGAAAGGGGGAGAAGAGGGGGAGGGAAAGTTATGGTGGGGTAAGGTCAGGGAGAAAAGGGGGTAAGAGGGAAGAGGGAGGGAAGGGGGAAAGAAAGGGATGAGGGAAGAAGAAGAAGGGGGGGGAAAGGCCAGGGGGCAAGGGGGAGGGGAATCAAACAACAACAATATTAACAACAAAAACAATAATAATCAACAGGATCTTGAACTCTATGTGATGGGAAGTCAGTGGAGTCAGCCAGTATAGGGGTGATAGGTTCACGGAGCCTGGTGTGGGAGAGGACACGTGCATGATCTGCAGCCTATGGAGGGAGAAATTGGGGTGGCTGACAAGCAGCGAGTTTGCATAAGCAAGTCTGGGTGTTATGAATGCACCCATGAACGTTTTGGCAGCCTGCAGTGTGAGCCATGCATTGTTGCGGAGTTGGGGGAAGGCAGAGCAAGTCATGGCACAGATGTGACACCAATGTAATTTCGATCACCCTCCTCTCTATCTCCCCTCCCAACCCCGCCCCCCAATTTGTGTTTAAAATACTGACTGTCCAGTGCCTTGGGACATCCTCGCGACGTGAAATGTAATCTTGTTGTTGAGATCCTATAATGGATGGGGACTGGTGAGAAAAGAGCATGCGCAATGGGAAAGGAAGCAAGTAAAATAACCAAGACAAAGAATGTTGTTGGCAAGGCTGCAAAAAGTGTCCCAAGTGTATGTGGGAGGAAAAAGCCATTTAGCTGGTTTGTACTTCATAGCATTACTTGTTTCCAATTGTATTGTTTGTTAGTGATATTCTTGTACAGATTGCATTCCTGGTTAGGGAATGAATGTGAGGTAATAATAATAATAATACAGTAAAAGCCCATTTATCCGGCACCCTCAGGACAGGTTAAAGTGCCTGCCGGATATTCGTCCGAAAACGCCTAAAAATAAATTTCAATGCATTTTTCCGGATAAATTCCGGTTAATCAAATACAGACCTTTTTTTTGCGATGCCGGTTATACGGAAGTTATGGTTGATCGGGTGCCAGATAAACGGGCTTTTACTTCAATCCTTACATTCATATAGCGCTTTCCACATCTTATTGACGTCTCAAAGCACTTCACAGAATACAACAACGTCCCAATGTAGGGACCAGAGCAGGGGGGGAGAGGTTGGTATAGGGGAAAGGAGAACAGGAAAACTGTCTGTATATTTGTGGGCAAAATAGAAAGGAAAGCTAAGGATTGAATCTGCCACTAAAGCATGGGTTCAGTGAGTCTGAGGCTTTACAATATATTCTGTTAAATGCTTTGAAGGCATACTCCTGTCTATAGACATGAACTCCCGATGTGAATGGCGCTCTATAAATGTATTTGTTGTTCAGCCCTAAATTTGCAATGTTTGCAAGTTGGAAATCCTTTGTTACAATTTAATTATCAATTTCCATAAAAATAATTGATATTGACTTAGTGCTTTTCATGTCAGGATTCACATTGCTAAGTGATGTTTTCTTATTGAGTGCAGATGTGTACATTTCTATAGCATGCATATAATGAATACAGTAGGCCCTCGCTGAACGAGGGGGTTATGTTCCTGGAAAACGGCACGCTCGGTAAAATTGCGTTCGGTAAGCTTAGTAAGTAATGGGGAAAAAGGTTTAGGGGAATCCATCCACAGGCTTTCCAACCTCAAGCCTCCAGGCACATCCACACCTGACCAACGCAAAGTATGTTGGTCGGGTGCATGCTATAGAAATGTATGCAGGTAACACACATTGAGAGTATCTTGTGTCTTTACCCTCACAGCTGTGTGCTTACACAAGCTTGAGGCAAGCATCATACCCTAGTGGCTTAAAGTGGTACTGTTGTTTTTTCCTCTTTTTTCTTTCACACACACACTCAGTCAGTCTGGCATCTCAATGGTCCCAAACCCAACCACCCTCCACTCCTCATTTTCCATCTAAATTAATCAACTCACCCACCCCTCTCTCTCTCCCCCCTCCTCTACCCCACCCCTCTTTCCCCCTCCCACTCTCCCCCATCTCTCTCTCCCCCTCCTCTCTCTCCCCCTCCTCTCTCTCCCCTTTCCACTCCTCTCTCTTACTCCCCCCCTCTTTCACTCCCCCCCTCCCCCCACCCTCTCTCCCTGTCTCTCTCTCTCTCCTTCTTCCACCTCACCCCCCCACCAAAACAGTGTATAAACCCACGATACAGTCAGGCTACACAGGCAATATGTAGTATATCCCTCCAATAATAATCCCTCCAAAAAAAATCACAATAATAAAATTGGTCACTTCAATCCACGACTGTGTGTGGGACACTGCTGTGCGCAATTGGCTGCCGCGATTCGCCCACAAATATATACAGTCAATTCACTTTACAGTATATTCTGTGAAGCGCTTTGGGACGTTGATAAGATGTGGAAAGCGCTATATCAAATGCAAGGATTATTATTGTTATTATTATTATTATAGTATCCGTCAGAGAGAGAGAGAAAGAGAGAGGGAGAGAAAGAAAGAGAGAGGGAGAGAAAGAAAGGGAGAGGGAAAGATAGAAAGGGAGAGGAAGAGAGGAAAGAGGGAGAGAGAGAAAAGAGAGAGAGAGGAAAAACCGATAATGCAGCTTTGAGAAGAAAAACCGTAAGTGCCACTCAAGGCAGCATTCAGTACTAATCATACTGTACTCTCATGCGACAATCGACTCATTAAGTGTACCACCGTGATTGTGCCGGATAAGATCTGGTTATTCAAATGGGGACCTTTTTTTGAGGTGCCGGTTATAGGGAAGTTATGGTTGATTGGGTCACGGATAAACAGGCTTTTACTGTACTATAAATTCAACTATTTACAGTCCCCATCTTGAATGAAGGAACCGTAACATTTAAAATAAAACCTCTAGATTTGTTTGGCATGGTTCAGTTCGCACCACAATTTCAACCTGCTGGGGAAGCTAAAACAGCTGACTCTTCCACTAAAATACTTGGTCTCGTACTCATGGCCAGGTATTTCCTGTGAATAATTCCCTATCACTCCCCCACTCGCCCGTCTCCACTGGCTCTCCGTCACCCAGAGGATCAAATTCAAGATCCTTGTTCTCACTTTCAAGGCCATTCACGGCCTTGCCCCCACCTATCTCTCTGACCTACTGTCCCCCTATCAACCTGCCCGCACCCTCCATTCAGCAGACTCAGGCCTGCTCCGTGTCCACTGCCCTAACTGCCCAACCATCAGCGGCCGGTTCAGCACTTTGGGACGTCCTCCCGACGTGAAAGGCGCTCTATAAGTGCAATTTTGTTGTTGTAAGGTTTTTGATCTCTCAAAAAACCCCCAGTAAAAATAGTGGTTAGTAACGCACACATCCTGAAGTTATCATGGATCATCATCCTCTTATAAGTGAGGCCAGGTCCATGTTGCTCTTCTAAATTATGAATGAGAGAGCGAACCCATCTTACTACAACAATCAATGTGAAGGTTATTATTACATGAGCAATCATGAACAATTGTGACAAAAAACGCAACAAGGGATGCTGTCCAACATTGTAAGTAGTCTCCCACCAAAATTTATCGTCCAGTTTTGATATCTGTTTTGGTAGCTGCATTGTTTTGCAGTAATTTCACCAGTTGTTTTAGGGATGTACTCTCTCTGTCTGGAATACTCTGAAGGTTAAGGGACAAAGGGGGAATGGAGTGCCAAAACTTACTGGAGACCAGCAAGGAGGGCATTTGCGTGGTCCAGCTGAGAGTTCACACAGGCAATGGACCAGAGTTTTAGCGGTTTTGGGGGCAAGGTATTGCCGGAGATGGGCAATATGTCGGAGGTGGAAAAAAGCCTTGCTGGTGAGGGACCGGATGTGGGGGAGGAAGGACAGTTGAGGGTTGAACCTGACACCTAGGTTGCGTAACAGTTAGGAGAGTTTTAGGGGCAGGTCAGAAAGGTGGAGGAGGTGAGAGTCGTGTGACTGAAGACGATGCCGAGAGCCAAAGAGTATGACTTGTCAACATTAAGCTGCAGGAAATTTGCACTCATTCAGCTCCTGATGTCTGACAGGCAGGCTAACAGTACATCACGGGGTTGCAAAGTGAGGTGAAGAAATAGAGTTGGGTATCATTTGCATCATTTGGAAATGTACCCTATGTCTGCGGATGACATCACCAAGAGGGAGCATATAATTAGGAAGAGGAAGGGGCCAAGGATGGATCCTTGGGGTACCCCACAGGTAATCGGGTGAGAGCGGGAGGGAAAAGTGCTTTTCCCAAACCCAGTTCAAGTTGTCAGGTATTTGGACTTTGCACAGAGGAGAATCAGGGAGTGATCCATCTTTCACAAATACCGTGCCATTCTCACTGTCCTGAGAAGTCATCATAATGGATATCACCGTGTCCCCCTTCATAGCCCCATTTGTCCAGGTGGGGCACATGGCACACCACGCTATTATCGCCCACCAAAGCGTTGGCATTTACTAGCAGGTTTCAGTCAGTCAGGATTCGACCCTCTGAAGCAACAACAACAACAACAATTTACATTTATAGAGCGCCTTTCACGTCGGGAGGACGTCCCAAGGCGCTGCACATGAGGCGTGTGACCCGAGCTGGGAGGGGAGTGTTTGGGAGGGGGTGAAACACGAAGGGGAGGTAAAAGAGTTCGGGGTGGAACAAAAGGCACGATCGAAGAGGAAAGTCTTCAAACCGGCCTTGAAAGAGGAAAGGGAAGAGACGTAACGGAGGGATTGAGGGATGGCATTCCATAAGGTGGGAGTGGAGAAACTGAAGGCCCGGCCTCCGATGGTGGGGCGGTTCGGGCGGGGGGCTTGGAGCAGGCCAAGTACTGTTGAACGGAGGGTCCGGGTGGGCGTGTAGGGGGAGAGTAGATCGGTTAAGTAGGATGGGGCAAGGCCGTGTAAGGCCTTGTAGGTGAGGACGAGGATCTTGAACTCGATCCTCTGGAGGATGGGGAGCCAGTGGAGACAGGCGAGGGTGGGGGTTATGTGGTCGCGGAGGCGGATGCGGGATAGTACACGGGCTGCAGAGTTTTGGATGGCCTGCAGCCTATGAATGGAGGAACTGGGGAGGCCGACTAGGAGAGAATTTCCATAGTCCAGCCGTGAGGTGATGTATGCATGCACGAGTGTTTCGGCAGTGCGGGGGGTAAGATAATTACGGAGCCTGGCAATGTTGCGCAGATGGAAATAGGCGGTGCCGGTCAAGGCGCGGATGTGGGGGAGGAAGGAAAGTTTTTGATCGAACATGATGCCGAGGTTCCTGATTGGCTTTGTGAGGTGGAGAGTGCAACCTTGGATATTGAGGCTGGCAGCGCCCGATGTGCGGAGGCGCTGGCTTGAGCCAATCAGGAGGGCCTCGGTCTTATTCACGTTCAATTGCAAAACGTTGTCCCTCGTCCACGACTCGATGTCAGACAGACATGCTGTCAGAACATCGATCATCTGGGGGTTGAGGGATGAGGCAGAAAGGTACAACTGGGTGTCATCCGCATACATGTGGAAATTTACCCCATGTCTGCGGATGACGTCGCCCAGAGGGGGAAAGTAAAGGGTGAAAAGGAGGGGACCGAGGACAGAGCCCTGGGGGACGCCGTGGGAAACTGTGTGGGGGTTTGAAGAAAAACCATTGGAAGAAACAAAATGTAAACGGTGGGTCAAATAAGAGTGGAACCAGTCAAGGACTGTGCCTTGAAGGTTGAGGTGGGAGGAAAGACGTTGAAGGAGGATGGTGTGATCGACTGTGTCGAACGCAGCAGACAGGTCAAGGAGGACGAGGAGGCAGAGGGAGCCCTGGTCACAGGCGGTTAGGATGTCATTTGTGACCTTAACCAGGGCAGGTTCTGTGCTGTGGATAGGGCGGAAACCTGATTGGAGGGGTTCAAGAAGTGAGTGATTTGAAAGGAAAGAGCGGAGCTGGGAGGCAACCACTCTTTCAAGGACTTTGGATAGAAACGGGAGGTTGGAGATGGGTCGATAACTTGATGGTTGCGACGCATCAAGGGAGGGTTTCTTCAGGATAGGGGTGATGGTGGCTGTTTTAAGGGAGGTAGGGACGTTTCCTGAGGAGAGGGAAAGGTTAATGGTGTCAGAAATGACATAATATCTGTTATTATACAGTTTTTAACTGATCGATGTGATGCCAATGGGTGTATTTGTTGATTTTATGATGATGCTGCAGAAGAAGGCTTTATCAATGATGGGAAAAGGCCCTTTGTACTTGGGAGAGAATGGGTGAAACCTTTTCTCGTGGTTGAATATCCTCACTTAATTTTTTTATCAAAGCATCTTCTAATGTTTGCCTTGGATCGTCCAATATTTGTTGCAACAAATTGGTCTGTGATCTGTATACAATCCCTCATGTTTACCACCCAATTTTCAGTTAAGGTACTGATTTGTAGAGTTGTTGCTTTGGGAAATATTACTTTACCAGGAGACACCATGACTCTTCCTATCATAGCCTGGTGGGGAGAAATGACGATCGTGGAATAAGATGAAATGCTGCCTATGGCTATGAGAAATGCTATGTGTACATAGACAGCATTTCAGTCCACTGCTCGGGGTGATCTGCACAGAATTTCTTAAGCAATGTCTTCAAGGTACGATTTCCCTTTTCTACCACTCCTGAAGACTGGGGGTGGTGTGAGATGTGCAATTTCTGTTTAATTCCCAACATGATTTGCATTTCCGAGAAAATTTTACCTGTAAAATGCGACCCTTGGTGTGAGTTCACATATATTGTGATATACAGTAGAAGCCCATTTATCTGGCACCTGTGAGACCTAGCCAATGCCGATTAAAGCGCCTGCTGGTTATTCGGGCGGCCCGTGGCCGAAAACCCACTACAAAAAAATTAAGTTCTTTTAACACACACCAGACTAAGTAATAACAGATAATAACAGAATATTATATTGGTACTTATTGTTAAAACTACTCTCTTGTGCTTCTCACCTTTACTGATTGAGGTTTACAGTGCAGTGATTCTTTTTTAAATGGAGGATGCCAAGCGGGTGAAAAAAACGGCAGCGAGATTTTAAAGTTGCGCGACTTTACTAGCTGCAATCGAAGCCCTAGACTCTATTAGCGGCAAACCAAAATACTGTACCTGTGCGACAATGTGGGTTATCGGCTAGCGTTATTGACTTGCCGCTAGTATGACTTCAAACGCGCTCCGTTTTTTTCACCTGCTTGCTGTGCTCCATTTTAAAAAGAATCGCTGGACTATAAACCTCAACCGCAGCATCATGGTTTCAAGCGCAGCATCTACCAGCAAAGGTGAAAAGCACAAGAGAGTAGTTTTAACACTAAGTACCAATACAATATTCTGTTATTATTTATGCATTTACAAATGCTCCACTGCTATTGTTGCGGATAAGTTCCGGTTTATCGAATGGGTACTTTTTTTTTGGCGTGCCGATTATACGGAAGTGCCGGTGCATTGAGTCACGGATAAATGGGCTTCTACTGTATAATGTACAGAATCCTAGACTATTGTAAATACCGTAAATCTCCGCGTATAAGGTGCACTTTTTTTCACGTCGGAAGATCTCGAAAGTTGGGGGTGCGTCTTATACGCAGGTACAAGAAATTTTGGACCTCGGAAATACAGTAAACAGGAGGGCTGTCAGCCGGGGTTTGGTCAGTGTCCGGCGGGGGTTGGGGGGAGCGGGTGATAGAGCTTCGGCCTCGGCCGCCCGGGCAGCGGCAGCAGTAGCGGACTTCAGTGCTGTGCTTGCTGCCTGCCTTCTGCCAAACCCAGTCTGCCTGCCTCCCTCCCTGCCTCTCTCTCGCTCTCTCTCCCTGCCTGCCTGCCTCTCCCTCCCTCCCTCCCTGGCTGCCTGCCTGCCTCTCTCCCTCTCTCTCTCCCTCCCTCCCTCCCTGCCTGCCTCTCTTCCTGTCTGCCTGCCTGCCTGTCTCCCTCTCTCCCTCCCTGGCTGCCTGCCTCCCTCTCTCCCTCCCTCCCTGCCTGCCTGCCTGCCTGCGTGCCTCCCTCCCTCCCTGCCTCCCTCTCTCCCTCCCTGCCTGCCTGCCTCTCTCTCTCCCTACCTACCTGTCTCTCCTGTCTCTCCTCCCTTCTGCCGGCAATATCATCGAAAATGCTTCCGTTTTTTTTCACCAAGAAAAGGTCAAAAGTGGGGGGGGGTGCGCCTTATACGCGAGTGCGCCTTATACGCGGGTATTTACGGTAGTTGAAATTATAGTATAAGGATTATTGATCATGTAGTGAATAGACAAATCAATTAGAATGCATTAAACATACACACACACCATAATGCTGCTCAATATCCTCTACCACATTCGGCCACCACATATTGCGTAAAATTAATTGTGTTGTGACAGTTGCAGAGTAGTGACCCAATTGTACAGGTATTCCCCACCTGTAGATCACTTTGCACAAGAGGACTCTTGCTGCTGCCAGCGCAGTGTTAGTTTTAGTGGGAAAAGCCTCAGTCCATTTGGTAAACCTGTCCAGTATAACAAAGACAGTGTGTAAAACCCACATTTGCTGTTGGTAATGGTCCAATTAAATCAATTTGTACATGGGTCCATGGACTATGGGGTGGGGGTGCAGATTTAAGTAACGCTTGCTCTCCTCGAGGAGGGAGATTATGTTGTAAAAATTCCAGCCACCGGTGGGTGCACTGTGCAATATCCTCTACCACATTCGGCCACCACATATTATGTAAAATGCATTGTGTTGTACAGTTACAGAGTAGTGACCCAATGTAGGGTGTATGTAAAATATTATAAATATTTCTCTTACATACTTGTGGGTATGCACACAACTGGGTTTTTGTCTGGGGTTGAATACATTGAAATCAGTTCAGAAGTACAGTCTTTATTGGTCTGTGCTGTCATATTTAAAGAAACTACACCAAATATATATTTTAAAGAGTTTTATTGTTAATTGCATAAAAACATTAGTTTTACTTACCATCAGTGGTGCATTACATATCACGGTTACCCAACGCATCATCAATACTCATCGTACTTAAATGACAACTAAAATGCTATCTTAACAAGATTCACTCAAAAATCATCATTCTAAACAACTAGAATACTATCTTAACGAGATTAATTAAAAATCATAATTCTAAACATAAAAGAAACCATATGTGGTGTAAGAGATATGCCTAAGCAATGTCTGACTGCTCTTGCATGTTGGTTGCATGTTTTAGTAAATAGGAAAGATACTACCGAGTAGTCAAGAGGTTGCTCAAAGGACTCTTAGTGTCATTCTGTGGCTCAAAAATTAAACAGTCTTTGACTTGCTTCTGGCTGCAAATGTCTTTGGTTTGTTTTTCTCTGCTGCAGTGTTCTTTGCCGTCCACTCCAGTGAGAACTCAACCTGCTCCCTTCTGTAGTCTACTCTGGCGAGAGCTCTACTAGCATCTATCTCCCTTCAGGGGTCCATTCGTTTGTGACTTCTAAGTTTTTGCTACCAATGTTATACCCTTTTGGCTAACCATTCGTACTTTCTCTTCATGACTTCTTTCTCTCACTGTCCGTTCCCATCTTGAATAATAATAATCCTTGCATTTGATATAGCGCTTTTCACATCTTCTAGACTTCTCAAAGTGCTCCACAGAAGATACTGTAAAGTGACTGTATCTTCGAGTTAGTTACTTTGTATCCCTTAGAAGTTTAAAAATAAATAAAAAGTTTGCTCCATTCCATCTTATCTAACCCGACCAGACCTCCTGACTTGTGCTTGATCATCTGAACATTTTCAATAACTCATTGACCTGTCTTTGGCTCTGACTGTGTGACTTACTGGTCTGAAGCTTTCTCAGCCCTTTCAGTGCTGATTTTTAGGTTAACACCTGCCAACTTCAATGGACTGCCATCCATTCTCCTGATCCTGTTATCTCGTCACATTCTAATGCAAGCCTATCTCAATGTTTCTATAATGAACTGTGATTGTGTGTATGTTTCATGCATTCTAATTGATTTGTTTATTCACTACATGATCAATAATCCTTATTCAGGTATCCCCCGATTTATGATGGTTCTATTTACACAGTTTCGATTTAACGAACATAATTTTTTAACACCTTTTTATCGATTTACAACATTTGGTTTTGTTTTAACGACAAAAAATGTTGCGCTTTTTTTGCGTATGTGCACTATAGTGCATTTTGCGATAAAATTACAGTTGTATTCTGTATCCAAGCGTTTGAACTGGCCAATACTATGTCACTAGGTCAGTGGTTCCCAACCTTTTTTTGCTGCGACCCAAATTAGCCTCCCCCCACTAGAGGGCGTTATCGCGATTGACGCCCAGCTCAACCAAAACGTTATCTCTTTTGTGGATGTCAGTTTGTGGACTCAGCTCTTTCGTAAGTACGCTCTTTATACAAATTGGTTGGCAGTGTCGCTTTTTTTTAGCGGTAAAAGCTTTTTGAAGCGACACCACGCAATTTTCGAGCGATTTACAGCCTCTACCGCATTTTTACAATGTCAGAAAAGAGACTGGTAAGTGAATTGAGCAGCAGTAATACTGCTAGCGTAAAAAAAACCCTGCAATGTTCATTACTTTAGATACTAAATTTTGCCTTTTGTGTTATTTTGTATTTTTTATGTGTTTTGTGTTATTTTAGTGGGTTTAAGTTCTGAAAATTTTGTCAAAATAATGCATTTCGGGTTATATAATGGGACCGCATGGGAAACCGCCTTCCGATTTACAACATTTCAATTTGCGTGATGTTTTCAGGAATGTAACCCTGTCGTAAATCGGGGGATACCTGTACTATAATTTCAACTATTTACAATAGTCTAGGATTCTGTTTGCAGACAAGTTGTGTACGAAAGTACAGTTCTCACCACAGTTTCTAAGTACTGTAATTGCTCCTTCTTTTCAGCTGTACAGATACAGAGGGCTTACAGTAGTACAGAAATTCTTTCTTAATTTCTGGAAATTCAACAGGAAAGAATGATGAAAGCTGGATTCATCGTAAAAGGCATTCTGAGGTTAGATGTGCACATGTCGTAAGTAAATTTAATGTCTCCAATACAATTAATTTACTTTAAATCTAGAGTTGGTTGGAGGGTCATACTTATTGCTTTTAACAACTTCTGGTCCCTGGGCAGTCTCTTTATGCCATGGCATACCCGCACTGTATGCATACACTAAACCAGGATTGTTTAACTGGTCGATTGCGCTCAGTGGCATCTCCCGCATGCTCAATAAAAACAAGGAGTGATATTTTGCATTGTATAAAAACATTTTGCTCAGCAAAAGAAGACCAAAGTTCATCTAGTTTGCTTTCCACCATCCTGGCAGTCGCTTGACACGTCATGTCCCAAACTATATACTGTATCCTAAAGATATTATTTTCAAGCACAAATCGATCTTAATTTGTTATTGACACTAATTATATTTTCTAATTCCACTGGCTCCTGAAGGGAGCCTGTTCCATAAGTTTACTACGAAATTAAGTGCAAGAATTATTATTATTTACTACTCTCACTGAAAGTGTTTTTGAATATTTGTTCTGAATTTACCCTTCTTCAGATGGATAATATACAAATGGTACATAGAGAGATCGGGGAATTGGAGCAATGGGAAAATGGTTCCAGCGTGGGCTTGACAGTCTGAATTGGTTTTCTGTGCAGTAAATTCTGATTCTATTTTGTATCATTTTTGTACTAAAGAAATTCTACCTTGGTTAGAATTGAAATCGCGTAGGGTTCTCTGCATAAAAAATCATTGTGGTTCCTTTTTTTAGGCTCGTGGGCCTGATGGTGGTGTGTTTAGGCGTGATAGCAATTTTTCATCACTTTTTAAACCAGGACAATTCGAAAGATGATATATGGAATTCGTATGTGGTGGATCCTGAGAAAATAAAGGTTTGAGCTTTTGCTTATTTTACAATTGTTTCTATTTGTATGTTTTTAATGCTATTTGACTTTGTTTGACATTATCAGACATTTTGACATTATTTGACAGACAGAGTCTGACATTATCCTATTTGAAGGGCGCTAAATTTGTCTTCAATAGGGAACTTGCATACACTACATATATTTGGACTTTCTTACTCCACACATCTAATAATAGTAGGCTCAGGCTATCAATTACAGCAACATGGTCATTGACATTAATGTTTAACCTCAGCTCCATGTCACTCCTGCAGCTTTGTGGCCCTGAAGTTTAGAACAACAACTTCCATTTACACAACACGAGGTAGAGTCTCAGAGGGTTTGAGAGTTATGGAGTCTGACCATGAGCCTGGGTGGGTGGGGGAGAACGATCAAAATGAAAGGCTTTGGCTGGTATTTGAATTGGGAAGAGAGGGAGGGGACGAGGGTTTGAGGGTGAGTGTTTCAGAGTTTCGGGACGTAGAGGTTGAAGTAGGGTCCGTCGATATGGAAATTTTCCGATATCGATATATCGGTTGGCCCACATCGATATATACCGATATATCGATATCGTGGGCTTTTTTGTCCTGCGCATGCGCGCACATTCGGATATCGACAAGGTAAGTTGAAAAAGTTCGCTTTACACCGATATATCGCCAGACATGATATACCGATATTTGCAATATAGCGATTAAAAATTTTTTTTTTTTGAAATTCCAATATCAGCATATCAATATGAAAAATTATACCGATATAACCGATATATTGCCGGGCACTAGGTTGAAGTCACGGCCACTGATGGTGGAATGGAGAGCACAAGCGACAGATAGACGGCCAGAGGCAGCCAAGCGGAGGGGAGGCAGTGGGTGGTGGAGTGGGGGTCAGCAGGTTAGAGAGAGAGGGAGGGTGGGTGGGGGGGATACCAGGGGATTAAGTGATTTGAATACGAGTGAGAGGATCTTGAAATCCAACTTGAAAACTTAGTCTTTAGAGCATTTGCCTCATAAACGAGAGAACTCGGGTTCCCAGGCAGTGTGAAACTTTAGGGAACTTTCCTTACTCCACAAACATACCATTGTTTATCTAGTTATAAGTAGGGACTTGCTTGTTAGTCGATCGGTGGATCACTTTCCAAGAGTAATCGTTGATTCTCCTCTCTTTGTCTGTTTGTATCTGTCTGTGTATATATCTGTGCATGTCTATGTGTCTCGCTCATTTTTTTAATGTTTCTTTAGCTCTCTATCTCTCTCTTTCTGTGTTCCAGTCAGTGACGGATTACGCATATACATTCGAACCCAAGGGGTAATGGTGTGTTTGTGGAAATGCTGCTGTTTCTCTGTTACTGAAGATGTAAACTGCTGGTCTGGGTTGTGTGGATAACGCCCTGATTGTGGTTATACAAATTAAATCAATAACACATGATTTTACTGCTCAAATTAATAGGTTTTGTATCAAATCTACATCAACCTTACGATTGTCAGTGAATCAAACCAGCCCAGTTTAAGCTGTTGCTGTATGTTTATTGTATGCTTTAGCTGTGTTTGGTTTCCATGTTGTTTTTGCCCTTTGCTCTCGAGCTGTGACTGTCAGCAGCAGAGAGGAACTAGCTTTACAAGTGTGATACCGGTGTTCGAATCCAGGCAGGGCGAAACCTTGGGCAAGTTTCCTTACTCCACACGCCCAATAATAATCCCTCAAAAAAAAAATTGGTCATTTCAATCCACGACTGTCTGTGGGACACTGCTGTGTGCAATTGGCTGCCGTGTTTCTCCCACAAATATACAGGTACCCCGCCCCAACCACGGTTTTTTCTACCGTTAATTTCACTTATTCACAGTTGGCTCGCTGCGACAACCCTTGCTAACCACGGCAATAGTTATTGCTTAACCCTGGCTTATCCACGAGTTTTAACACTAGTGTTTGGTGCTAGGACCCAGTTGCATCAACCAGCCACGATGTCGCTTCGCGCTAGCATTTAGCGCTAGGACTCAGCTGCGATGTTGCAATCTACCAGCAATGATGTCACTTCTCCCTTAGAATTAAGGTAAATAACATGAATTTATTGTCGCTTCTCCGCATCCCCCCCCATCTGTGTCACCCACCACACCACCTTCTCCGTTGATTTCTCTCTCTCTCCTCTCTCTCTCTCCTCTCTCTCTCCTCTCTCTCTCTCTCTGTCTGTGTGTAGATCAGTCAGTCGGACAGCCTTACGGATTGCTGCAGATCCTGGCAGCCAATGCGCCCAAACCTACTCCCACTATCCCCATGTCACCCACCACACCACCTTCACATCCCTCCCCCCTCCGTGTCACCCACTACACCACCTTCTCCACATCACCCCACCCCCTCCGTGTCACCCACCACAACATCTTCTCCGTTGATTTCTCTCTTTCTCTCTCTCTCTCTCTCTCTCTCTCTCTCTCTCTGTCTGTGTGTAGATCAGTCAGACAGCTTCACGGATTGCTGCAGATCCTGGCAGCCAATGTGCCCAAACTTACTCCCCCTATCCCCATGTTTCCCATAGGGCCCTGTATTTTCCAACTGCGGTTTTACCAACCGCAGAGGTTTTCAGGAATATATCCCCTGCGGTTGGGGAGGAATACCTATACAGTCGATTCACCTTACATTATATTTTGTGAAGCGCTTTGAGACGTCTAGAAGACATGAAAAGAGCTGTATCAAATTTAAGGATTATATTATAATCCGTCCAAAGAAAAACACAATAATAAAACATTGGTCATTTTGATCCATGACTGTTTGTGGAACAATTGGCTGCCGTGTTTTGCCCACAAATGTACAGTCAATTCACTTTACAGTATATTCGATATAAATTCAAAGTCCTGATATTAAACCCACATCTATCTAACTCAGAAGCAAGAGTGCTAATGACTGAGCCAGACTGAGATCTGAATTAATGCTAATTTGATTGCTTTACCATTTAAGGGAGCTGTGTAAAAGAGCTATCCCTCAGGAAATTGGATGAATAGAATAAAAATAATCTGATAGTCTCGCTTTTGTAGCATTTCTGTAAGGAATGGGTTGAATTACATCCCTTTCTAAGGATGCATTGTATGCTATTAATACTAACCAAACACATTTATCATTCACAAGCCATTCTATTCTCTGTATAAGTTACAGCAAAGTTTATACTGTACTTTTCTCAGTGTTAAGACTTGTTTTGCTGTGAGGGTACATTTGTACAAACAACTCTGTTCTCAATAGGAAATTAAATTCAACTGATGCCTCTTCAATTTTTTTTAAGAAGGAGAATTCATATAAATTACAACCACAAATTTGTCACACCTGTTTCGGGTCCTTTTATTCATTTGATCCTCGTTGACTGAGCTAGCTGTCAGTCAGCAGGATGGTTTTGCCTTGAAGGTTTCATTTACAACTCTGTATTTTTGGCTCTCGATTTATTTAGCTCTTTTCCAACAATAAAGTTGAATCACTATTTTGTGTACCTAAATGTTACTGGGATCACTTCAATATAGTTTTCAAATTATTTTACAATTTCTACTTCCTCCCCTTACACTTCTGGATTTATTTCCAGCATCTGTTGGCGTAGGACAGCAATGTTACACTGCAATGTGATTCCCAATTCTTTGTACTAGAAACTAGATATGTCAATGAATAAATGGAGAACAAATTTATATTAATCTGGTTGTTAGATTTCTCACTGGTGCATGAATCAGTGTTATGATGCTTGGATCAAGCTTGTGTGAGCACACAGCTATGAAGGTAAAGACACAAGATATTCTCAATATGTGTTACTTCCAGATGAACAAAAATAACCTATTAGGCAAATAAGTTTAAGAACTGTGTACATGGCTGCTTGGAGGCTGATTTATTTTGTGTGTGATAACAGATGTTTCTGACTATTGCCTCCAGATGGACCTATGCTGAACTCCTCATCTCGCTCAGATCAAACTTTTCTTTATGATCTGCTTTGTATTGTTATTTTCTAACATGACTTCTGCCAGCTTTAACCCCATTTAAAAGTCTTGCATGTGAAACTGGTAACAAAGAACTTTTGGAAATCCCAAGTAAATTTTATTTTAGCTGTTAGCTTGGCTCAATTATAGAACTGAACAAATGGATCTCATTTTAAGGTCTTATCATACTTGTTCCTTAGTCCGAAGGTTGTGCATTTAATCCTTAGCAGGACTTGAGTTCATAGTCTAGGCTGACAATGCAGTACTGAGGGAGTTATGGTTCTTCAAATGAGATATTTCACCTAAGGTGCTTTCTATGTGCTCCACAAGTGGATGTTAAAGATCTGTGACACTATTTGAAAAGTGAGTATCTTCTAGTGTCCTAGCCAACAGGCCATCGGATGGTGGTCATTCACCTCCAGACTGTTTATGGTACCTTGGTATACACAAGATGATGAACAACTATCCCTTCCCAATGGCGGCCTCGCCAAACACGAAACTCATGTATCCATGGTTTGCTAAATGCGACAACCCTCGCAAACCGCATTTTGCGCATCCGCAATTTATATTTTCGAACAGCTAGCGTACAGCACTAGGACCCACTTGCGATTTTGCAATCAACGAGTGACAACGCTGCTCTCTTAGGATTAAGGTTAATACAGTAACATGCATTTATTCCCTGTGTGTCTTTATCTTTGTATAATTCCGTCAGACAGATCCCCCTGTCCCCTGTATTACCCCCCACCCCGTGTGTCTCTATCTCTGTGTAAGTCCATCAGACAGCCTCTCCAGCCTCCCGTGCCTCCCATGCCAACCCCCCCCCCCCCCCCCCCCCCCCCAGCCACCCCCATCCTCCGTCTCTCTCTCTCTAAGTCATAGACAGCCTGACTGTCTGATTGCTGCAGATTCTGGCAGCCAATGCGGCGCCCAAACGTACTCCCCCTATCCCCAGGTATGTTATAACTGTTGTGTGTTTTTTTTGTGCTTAGTTTTACTAAACGTGAACTTACTCCCCATGTTTCCCATAAGGCCCTGCATTTTCCAACCGCAAAAAAGTGCACATACTCCCCCTATCCCCATGTTTGCCATAGGGCCCTGCATTTTCCAAACGCGATTTTACCAACCATGAAGGTTTACAGGAACGTATCTCTCGCGGTTGGGGAGGGATACCTGTATATTGTAAAACAATAAGTACAGTAAAGTGCTTTAAGGTGATGAAGTGCTCTGGAAGTTCCTTCTTTCTATGTCCACCGAATATCTCATGCATTAGTTACCTCAAAGAATTTCAGGAGACTTGGAAGGCGGCACACCATTGAACTGGAAAGTGCAATGAGAGTTGTTGTGTTCAAAATAATAATTAATAATAATCCTTGCAGAATATTCTGTAAAGTGATTTGACTGTATATTTGTTGGTGAAATTTGGCAGCCAATTGCACATATAGTGTCCCACAAACGGTCTTGAATTGAAATTCAATTTATTATTATTTTTTCTTGCAGGATTATTATCTGGTGTTTGAAGTAAGGAAACTTTTCCAAGGTTCGTCCTGACTGGAATCTAACCAAGGTCTCTCAACCAAGTCCTCTAATGACTGAGCCACAGGGCTCTACAAAATACTAAGAAACATAACTGTATCAAGCAATTTTTAGCACTTCTACTGGAATAAGCTCCAGCGAGTTCTGGCTCTACCATTCTTGAGATTTATTTTGTAATTTAAAAGTCACCACAATTTAGTTATTTATTGAAAACCTAAGTAGAGGTTCTAGCAATATTCCACAGCACATGACCAAGATTGAAAAGTGTAGCAGAGAAACTTAATTAGTCGACGAGGATGGGCGATTGCAGAGTGGATCCATCCTAAACCTAAGGATGGAAAAGGATCAGGATATACTGTATTTTAAGGAAAGACTGAAGCAGGTCATATATTCCACATTCTTGGAAAAATGTGTCTGCTGCTTTTTGATATCAGCATATTTTAGATGCAGGAGGAAGGGCTTATGTGGTTCTGGTAGAGTTTGGAAAGTACAAAGAAGCTAAGCTTCAGAAGAATTATGACTGTAGTATTGTTGATCAAATAGAGAACTGAGCCCTGATGACTGAAGTGACGACAGTGAGTGAGGGAATCATCATATGGATGGCAAGCCCACTGCATCCTGTTCAGGATGAGTGAGATGAGAAGTCAGGAAGTGCTGACTAACCTCTATAAAACTTTGGTTAGGCCTCAGCTGGAGTACTGTGTCCAGTTCTGGTCACCACACTATAGAAAGGATATTAAGGCATTGGAAAGGGTGCAAAGAAGGTTTACTAGAATGGTACCAGGGTTGAGGGACTTATGGGGAAAGGCTAGATAGGCTAGGTTTATTCTCTTTGGAACAGAGGTTGAGAGGGGACCTAATAGAGGTTTCTAAAATCAAGAGGGGATTCGACAGGGTGAATAAGGAACAACTGTTTCCCCTGGTGGGTGAATCTGTGACTTGTGGTCACAGATTTTAAAATAGTTTCAAAACGAAGCAGAGGGGAGCTGAGGAGAAATTTTTTCACTCAGCAGGATGTTCGAATCTGGAATGCATTGCCTGAAAAGGTACTGGAGGCCGATTTGATAACAGCTTTTAAAAGAGAATGAGATCTTTATTTAGGGAGAACAGGTCTATTAGGTTATGGGGAGAGAGCTGGGCAGTGGGATTGAGTTGCTCTTTTCAAAGAGCCGGCACAGACTAGATGGTCCTTGTTTTGTGCCGTAAAATTCTATGATTCTATGTTGCAAGAGCCTCTCGAGACAAAAATGCAGTATTCAAAGTTTTAAAAATTAAGAGCTGATGATGTAGAGAATACATTTTGGCATAAAAGACACCAACTTCTATGTGAGTTGTGAATTCTTTTTCAGGTATGAGAAAGTGAGGGTGAAAATGTCAACAAGAAGATCAATGCTAAAAAGCGATAAATGCTATTGAGGCTTGAAAGATGGAGAAAGTGCTTGGAGGATTGAAAGAAGCCTGGTTTTCATCTAATTGAAGAGCACAATTCAGCCATTGGGCTACAAGGAGTGAAGGTTGTGTTCATTGAGGAGAAGGGAGAATATAAACACTAGCAATCAACTATCGTGAAGATGGAGCATTTTGATAGGAATCTATTGCCAGTGGTTTGGTAGAAGATCATAAGATGGTAGAGTTGAGCAGTTTTCTTGCACAAAATACAGAGCCATAGAAGGAATCCTGCATCCAGCAGTGTCCGACCAACCAGTAGAAACTTGCCAAAGTGGTTACTAGCCTCTTCTGTGCTGTGCACAAGCTCAATCAATGGGAGTAAGGTAGAAAGTGGATCAGCCTCGTCAATACTACACAGTCATTAATGAATAATGTAAGGGTCGATCGCAACTTCCATGAGTTTAGAGCATGTTACTTTACAAGGGAATCAACTTTTTTTAAAAAAAGGAAAATGGAAATAGAAAAGAACACACAGGTCTTAAAGATAATAGACTGCACGAGAAGGCTTTTTTCAGTCCAGGGATTGTAGGGTGAGACATTTCAGTCAGTGATAGAAAAGGAAGAAGAAGGTTGCTTATCACAGCTATCAATATTGAACCGAAGAGAACAGCTAGCAGTTTGACCCATTAGAATGAACGTGTGAAGAAAATGAAAATTTAGACATTTTCAGACAGTTTTCGGCAAGAAAATTGAATGAACTGCCTGAGGAATGTAAGAATGATAGTTAGTTTTAAATCAAGTAGCGGCTTCAGTACTGGACAGGCAGGGTTTATGAAATGAGATGGTTAACCTGTGTTGTTGTGGAGGTCATGAGAGGAGTGTTAGCTCAGTCAGCTTCACGCAATCATGATTGGCAGAATCTTTTCCACATGGCTGTTTGTGTACAGGTATTGATGTATCTGTTTGTGTCTTGCTCAGGATGCCCAGGATTATGCTGAAAAAGTGTTGGGAGAAAAATGCCGCCTGTCATTTGCTCATCAAAAAATGGCCATTTTATTTCCTCACAAATATGACCTGAATCTATCTCCCTTCCTGAAGAGAAATTCCGGCTTAACTGGCAATGTGTTCAAGTACAACACCCCATTTGGTTTCAACAAATATAATCTTATCTTTTCTGAACTCGTTGGCCTCCTGCCAAAAGTGTCACTGCCAGAGGAGATGGAAAGAAAACCCTGCAAGCGTTGCATTGTCCTTGGAAGTGGTGGAATACTTCGGGGATTGGGCCTTGGACCATATTTGAATACATTTGATGTTGTCATCAGGTACAGAAATTTATGTATCCTTACGTAACCATCACACACCCTCAAGAGGCAACTGTTAAATCGAAATAATTTTTCATCTGTTTAATATGGCATATGCGTCCTTTTTCACTAAATGCGAAGTTTCAAAATTAATCCAAAAGATTTTAGTGCAGCTACTGCAGAGATAGACGCTGACTCCTTTTGCCTATAACAGGATCGACTGAATGCATTGCAGACCAGAGCACGAATGTTAAGGATCTGCTAACCTCAACTTCTGCTCATTAAACTATGCATGGCTCGTCCCGTTTGGAATTTGTTCCGTCAAATCTCATGGTTTCTTCACCATTGACCTGTAGTCAGGAAGAAGAGGGAAAGTTGAGAACCCAGTTCAAGATCTTTGCAGGATGAGATTTGCATGTGATTAAGGTTAAGTGCTCTTAAAACAGACAAATATAACTAACTGTAACATATCTTCTGGATGATGGGGTTACGATTTATATGGGTTTCAATTATATAGATTCACTAACTTTAGAAGATAAATCTGAAGATTGATAGTGCTTAATTCCATTATATAAAAAGGATCACAAAATGTATCTGGATTTACTTATAGCTAAGTGTAACATTGTTTGTAGGGAAAATGTTTTGAATAATTCTGTGATATTTGATGGATGGAAACTTGGAAAAAAGAATTTGTACAAGGCTGATCATTGTTACTTCAGGAGTCTAGGAACACGCAGATCCACAAAACCTTAGATTCTACAAGACTTGCCCATAAAACTGCTCAGCTGCACACATTTCATTCTCATCTTTATCTCATGAGAACCGCTGTTATACATGAGGGCCAACCGCTCTTCAAACCCATACCTTTTCTGCAACTAGTGGCTTCAAGACTCATTGGGGTATGGTGATAAATACAATGGCTTTGCTAAAACTCTGCGGTTATAATTCTTTTCCATTTCAATTTGAGTCAGACACTGAGTCATATGCATGAGGGTGACAAAGTAACACACCCGCATTACTGATTGTGTTGCTTTTATCTATCCAATTGATTACATCTTTTCACCAAGGTTGAACAGTGCACCAGTTCATGGATTTACTCAGGATGTTGGCAACAAAACAACTATACGAATGAGCTACCCAGAGGGAGCACCCAAATCTTTACATGACTATGATCCTCACATGCTCTTTGTTGCAGTTATGTATAAGAGTGCTGATTTCAGTTGGTTAAAGGCTATGGTCAAAAAAGAGGAAGTGGTGAGTATATTGTATGTATTAGCTTTATATACATGCAATTTGTTATGGTTCGTTTCATATCTAAGGCTCTGAGGAAGTTGTTATGTTTTGGTTCAAACATTGATACTCAGTTTGTTTCAGTTGTGATTTTGGTGCAGTAAATTCAAGTATCTACAGTGAGTACACGTTCCTATTGAACCATCCACCTGTACATCAACCTGCCTCATGCTCTCATTGTACCATTGTACCAACAGCTCCAGTCATACTCACTGTAGTTATTACAAATTGTGGAATAATAATTTGGTCATTCAATCCACAACTCTTTGTGGGATACTATTGTGTGCAATTGGCTGCCGCGTTTTGTCCATAAGTATACAATCAATTCACTTTACAGTATAGTCTGTGAAGCGCTTTGAAACAACAACAACAAAATTACATTTCTAGAGCACCTTTCAGGCCGGGAGGATGCCTTGAAGATGCAATAATTATTATTAACTAGGATGCTGCAGTATGTGGCCTGTGATTTCTTCCAGCCTTGTTAATCCACAAGTCCTTATGATTGATATGCACCTTATCAGGCTGTAGAGACACCTGAAAGCGCTTTATGGCATATACTGTTGTGCAACAGTGTGTCTTTTATAGGCGAATACCAGAGGCAATCAACATTGAAATAATAATTCTTGCATTTGATGTATCACTTTTCATATCTTCTAGAGTTCTCAAAGCGGTTCACAGAATTTACTGTATACATTCAAAGTCCTCCATGGCCTCCTACCTCTGCGACCTCCTAACACCCTACCCAGCTCCTCCATTCAGCAGGCTCGGCCTGCTCCATGTTCCCTGACCCACCCGCCCCACCATAGGGGATGTGCCTTCAGCCACCCAACCTCTGAAACTCCATCCTACAGTCCCTCCGCCTCGCCCCCTACCTAGGCTCCTTCAAGTCCCACCCGAAGACCCTCCTCTTCGATGGTTGCATCAGTCAGCCCAAATCCCTCCTTTTCCCTCCATGCTCCCTGTCCCTGAGTCCAATTCAGGTCTGAAACAATGACTGTCCTGCGCCTTGGGACGTCCTCCTGACGTGAAAGGCGCTATACAAGTGTAATTTTTGTTGTTTATTTGTGAGCGAAACGTGGCAGCCAATTCCACAGTAATGACCCACATACAGTTGTGGATTTAGTGACCAAATTACAGTACAAGCCCGTTTATCCGGCATCCCTGGGATCTGGCCAATGCCGGTTAAATCGTGTGCCGGATATTCGGCCAAAACCGCAAACATTAAAAAAAAAAAAAATCAATGCATTTTGCTGAATAAATTCCGGTTAATCTAATGCGGACCTTTTTTTTGTGATATCGGTTATACGGAAGTTACGGTTGATCAGGTGCTAGATAAATGAGCTTTTTACTGTATTATTGTTTTTCGTTGGAGGGGTTATTATTAGGCGTGTGGAGTAAGGAAACTTGCCCAAGGTTTTGCCTTGCCTGGAATCGAACCCAGATCTCTCACTTGCAATGCGAGTGCTCTAACCACTGAGTTACAGGAATCCACAAGCAATGTCTCCAAAACAGGGAAGGTGGAGGGAAAGGGGGAGATTCAGGCTGAACGATGGGACCATTGTAGACGAGGGTCTTGAGGCGGGACTTGAAGGAGGCTACAGAGGGGATAAGGGGGAGGGACTGCGGAATGGAGTTCCAGAGATTAGGGGCAGAGTGGCTGAAGGCTAGCCCCCTATGGTGGGGCGGGTGGGTCGGAGGACATGGAGCAGACTGGAGCCTGCAGAGTGGAGGGGCCAGGCAGGTTGGTAGGGGGTTAGGAGGTTGCAGAATTAGGGTGGGGTTAGGCCATGGAGGGCTTTGAATGTGAGGACCAGCATCTTGAAGTGAATCCTCTGGGTGATATGAAGACAATAGAGTTGGGTGAGTATGGGGTGATGAAGCTTGGAGCAGTAGAATACGTGGGCCACAGAGTGTGGGATTATCTGCGATCTGTAGAGGGAGGAATTGGGAAGGCCGACAAGCAGGGTGTTGGCGTGGTTGAGTCGGGATGTGATGAAGGCGTGAATGAGGGTTTCAGCGGTCTGAAGGGGGATGTAATTGCGGAGGTGAGGGAAGGCAGAGCAGGTCATTGCTTGGATGTGGGGGATTAAGAACAATTGAGGATCGAACAACGCACCTAGGTTCCTGACGAGCTTGGTGAGGTTGAGTGTGCAATTGTGGAGGTTGATGCTGCCAGCGCTCGATGTTTATAGGCGCTGGCGTGAGCCAATCGGGAGGGCCTTAGTCTTGGGTACAAATCCAACCTGCAACTTAGGTACAAATCCTCCACTGGCCAGCACCTTCCTCCTGACATGAGAAGTGCTATGTAAATGCAATTTGTTGCCCCAACCACCACAACAACAACTTGCATTTATATAATGCCCTCCACACCAGATGGCGTCTGAGCACTTCAAATGAGTTGTGAAGTATATGACCAAGATACAGTGGAACCTCGGTTGGCGACCACCTCAGTGGCGCGACCACCCTACCTAGGCAACCAGTCAGAGTTGGTCCCGAATATTTCCTTACTCATTTCCAGTTAAATAAACCTCACTGACGCGACCACCCCAGTTCCCGGACCGCAACCACTGATTTGGCGGTTCCCAAACAACATTTTCCTGGTCCTAACGCGACCACTCTGGCCAATCAGGGAACAAACAGTTCCTTGATTAGCCAATCAGGGAACAGGGAACAAAAGCACAAAATCCCCAAGAAAAGTTTTTAAACTTCCCGTTGCTCTACTGTGTGGTCACTTCTGGGCTGCTAGACTGGTTCCCAATCCTGCCACGAGGGGATTTGCTGCCAAATACATAGGGTCAGATTATGATCGCGGGATCACTCTTCCCCGGCCCTCGATGCGTACAGGGCCGACTCTGCATGGTCGGTAGCCAATAGTTTAATTTTCCATCCGGCAGAATCGACACCTCACTAACACGACCACCCCGCCAACGCGACCACCTGGTCATGGTCCTGCGGGTGGTTGTGTTACCGAGGTTCCACTGTATTTGTCCAGGGCACAGAACTTATGCCACGATGAACAATAAGCAATTGATTTTCATATCTTTTGGAGCATTGGGTATAAATTTGGATCTTTATATTTCATAATTGAACTTCCTATAAATCAAGGCATTTGATAATGTTATATACCATTACCTACTATGCTTTTTAGCCATTTTGGGACAGTCTCTGGTTCTGGAAAGCTGTCCCAAAGAACCTCCCAATCGAACCAGAACAGTTTCGAATCTTGAACCCTGAGATCATCAGAGAGACAGCTATAGACCTGTTGCAGTTACCTGAACCTCGATGGAAGCTGTGGTGGTGGGATCAGGTATGTTTAGAGACTGGATAGCTGTAGCTGTGTGGAACAGTTGTATCTGGTCTATGACCTGGGCCAATAGAAAAATGTGGCTACACTTTCTCCACAGAATCTGCCACAAATGCCCCGATCTGCTACAAACCCGCCAGGCTGTTTACCTGCTGTCAGTGTGAGTGGGGCGGTGCTGGACCCGATGCTCTGTGCCGCTCAAGTGCCAAATGGGCTTTGTTTGGAGCCACTGCTGTTGTGTTTGTTTCTCTATGTTTGTGAGTGTTTATCTGTGTGCGTCTCTGTGAGTGCTTACGTATTTCTGAGTTTTTATGTGAGTGTGTCTCTGAGTGTCTCTGATGTGTTTGTAATTGTCTTGTGTGTGTGTGTGTGTGTCGCTGTCTGTGTTTGTGAGTGTCAGAGTGTGTGAATGTGTCTCTTAGGGAACGGCGATATGGGATTTTTCCGGATATGGATATATCGGTTTGCTCATACCTGCTTAAACCGATCTATCGAGTTTTTATACTGCGCATGCGCGTGCATTCGAAGTGCGCGTGCATTGATGGCGCGCGCGCATTTATGGTGCGCGCTCAGTCGCGGTGCGCGCGCATTGACGGTGCGTCCGCACTGACGATACGCGCGCAGTCGCGGTGCACGCACATTTCGAAATGCGTGCTCTAGGTCCAGAAAGTTTGTAATGTTGGTGTCAAGGTCTGTTGAATAATACGATGTTGTTTGCTCCCTACCTCCCCCTCTCCTTCTCTCCCTCCTCTCCTCTCTCCTTCTCTCCCTCCTTTCCCCTCTCCTTCTCTCCCTCCCCCTCTCCTTCTCTTCCTCCCCCTCCACTCTCCCTCTCTCCTCTCCCTCCTCCCTGTCTCCTCTCCCTCCTTTCCCCCTCTCCTTCTCTCCCTCCCTCCCTCCCTCCCTCCCTCCCCTCTCTCCTTCTCTCCCTCCCTCCCTCCCTCCCTCCCTCCCTCCCCTCTCTCCTTCTCTCCCTCCCTCCCTCCCTCCCCTCTCTCCTTCTCTCCCTCCCCTCTCTCCTTCTGTCCCTCCCTCCCTCCCTCCCTCCCTCCCTCCCTCCCTCCCTCCCTCCCTCCCTCCCTCCCTCCCTCCCTCCCTCCCTCCCTCCCTCCCTCCCTCCCTCCTTCTCTCCCTCCTTTCCCCTCGCTCCTTCTCTCCCTCCTTTCCCCCTCTCCTTCTCTCCCTCCCTCTCCTCTCTTCCTCTCTCCTTCTCTCCCAACTTTCCCCCTCTCCCTCCCTCCCCTCTCTCCTTCTCTCCCTCCTTTCCCCTCGCTCCTTCTCTCCCTCCTTTCCCCCTCTCCTTCTCTCCCTCCCTCCCTCTCCTCTCTTCCTCTCTCCTTCTCTCCCTCCTTTCCCCTCGCTCCTTCTCTCCCTCCTTTCACCCTCTCCTTCTCTCCCTCCCTCTTCTCTCTTCCTCTCTCCTTCTCTCCCAACTTTCCCCCTCTCCTTCTCTCCCTCCCTCCCTCGCCTCTCTCCTTCTCTCCCTCCTTTCCCCTCGCTCCTTCTCTCCCTCCTTTCCCCCTCTCATTCTCTCCCTCCCTCTCCTCTCTTCCTCTCTCCTTCTCTCCCAACTTTCCCCCTCTCCTTCTCTCCCTCCATCTCTAAACACAAAATAGAACACACACACACCAAAAACAAAATCTAGAGATTTATTCTCCTCCATTTCTTGCTTGAAAGTAGCATGTAATGTCCACGTGAAATGAGATCTATTACAATAGAAAAGAGAGAGACAGACAGTCTGACTGTTAGAGTTAGAAGCCAGATTATCACTGTTTCTATGTGTGTGTCTGACTAGACATACACATAGAAGCAGTGATAATCTGGCTTCTAACTCTCTCACACACAAAAATAACACTTACAGCCACAAAATGCCACTTATTTTTATGTAGTCTGAAGTCTGAATTAATGTCCTTCGCCATTGGCAAGCTCTCCTTTGCTATGCAAAAAGTGACAGCGTTCGTGATACTTTGCCACTTTTTGTCCCCTCTCTGGTTCAATGTTCTCTTAAATAAAGCAGGAATTTGAGCTGCACTGGCCCCACTACCTGTCGCTTTCTCCGAAGCGCTGGTTCGACTTCCTGCTGTTGTCGACAATGATTTCGCTCTGAGGGCAGCGTGCTGGGCGGGGTGGTGCTGCTTAATGTGATGTCGCAGGTTGCTCGTGCTCGAATCAGATGTCTTAACCAAGACCTTGCAAACTGTACATCTATACACACCATTACTGACTGCATTGTTTTCAAAGTAGTCCCATATGGGGCTTCTTTTCCCCATGATGAGAAAGGTAAATTTTCAAACTACAATTTTCAGCGATGCGACTTTGTTAAGACGCCACGACTCACGTCAAGTATACGCAGTAAAGTGTGCGCGCGCATCGGATGTGCGCGCGCACCGAATGTACGCGCATTCCATGCTCTAGATCTCGGAGGTTGCAATGCCGGCGACAAGGTAAGCTGGAAAAGATCGCATTACACTGATAATACCAACAATATTGATATATTGCCAGGAACGATATTAAAAATATATCGATGTATATTTTTAAAATCGAATCTCTCGATATAACGGTTTTTTTAGAATCACCATATCAGCATACCGATCTGAAAATCATATCGGGTTTAATCGAAAAACCGATTAATCGCCGTTCCCTAGTGTCTCTGTGTTTGTGAGTCTGTGTCGCTGTCTTTGTGTTTTTGAGTGTATCTTTTTGTCTGTGTTTGTGAGTATCTGTATTGTTCTCTCTGTGTTTGAGATTCTGTAAGTGTATAGGGCTTTGGTGAGACCGCACCTAGAGTATTGTGTGCAGTTTTGGTCTCATTTAAAAAAGGACATACTTGCCTTAGAGTGGGTGCAGCGTAGATTCACTAGGTTAGTTCTTAGGATGAGGGGACTGACCTATGAGGATAGGTTGAATAGACTAGGGCTGTATTCTCTAGAGTACAGAAGAAGTAGGGGAGATCTTATTGAAACATATAAGTTTCTTAAAGGGATGGATAAAGTAGTCACTGAGGGACTATTTCCCCTGGTAGGAGAATCTATAACCAGGGGTCACAGTCTTAAAATTAAGGGTCAGCCTTTTAGAACGGAGTTGAAGAAACATTTCTTCACTCAGAGGGAAGTGAATTTATGGAATTCACTACCCCAGAAGGCTGTGGATGCTCAGGCCCTGAACATTTTCAAGGCTGAGACTGATAAAAAAAAAATTAAAATAGAGGGATTAGGGGATATGGGGATGGGGCAGTTAATTAGAGTTAGGTCAGAAGATCAGCCATGATCTTATTGAATGGCGGGGCAGGCTCGAAGGGCCGAATGGCCTACTGCTGCTCCTAATTCTTATGTTCTTATGGTCTTTGTGTCTCTCCCACTCAATTTCCTGCAAATTATCCAAATCTATCCATATTTTTCGACAAATAGTTTTCTGTTGGCCCAGGCTATGACACATTTCAAAGTGATTACTGTATAACGTTTGTGTTTGAAGTGCTCAGACAACAATTTTGATTTATATAGCGTCCTCTACGCCGGATGGCGTCTCAGAGCGCTTCACAATAACGGATCCCGGGACAGGGGCAGAGGTAGAAAGGTGACCAAAGGCGCAGTCGAAGTGAAAGGTCTTTAGCTGGGACCTGACTACCACATGTGAATTAAAATTGTTGTCACAGCAAAGAAATGCATTGTGTCTCTAGGGTCATTTAAAAAAAATGGTTGTTTGAGTTCAATTGTCTACCGCTGTACAGCTGATCTCCTTGATACTTTGGGACTCATTTCAAAATGATGTCCTACAATTGGATATTGGGTGCCACCCGGTGGTGAGAAAGTGAATTACAGCCTTATATACAGTTTATTCTTTAATGCTGGGCAACATTTTAATGATTTTAATGCTGAGTAAGATCATATGACTAATCTACAGCGATGATAATTCTTGCGTTTGCTATTTCATTTTCATTATTATAATGATATTCCTTCCTCTGGGTCCCATTTTTTTGTAAAGAGACAATTTTGCTGTGTTGAAGTCTCTATATGTTTCCTTGCTTTTATTCTTTGTGTTAATGTGGTTCAGTTAGTAGAACCGTCACCTCTGAATCAGAAGGTTGTGGATTGAGGCCCCACATTCAGACTAAGTCTCAGCTGACACTCAAATGCAACGCTGGAATGTGCTGCATTGTTGGACATGCCGTCCTTTGCACGAGTCTTAAAACCGAAGCACTGTCTACCTTGCAGGTGGACGTTAAAGAGTCCATGGCATTATTTGAAAATTGAAGGGAGTTTCTCCCTGTGAGCTCCCCAATGATCCACCAACTAAACTTGGTCCCTCGTTTCATGGCTGTTTGTGGAACATTGCTGTTTGCAACAACAACAACAAATAACGTGTTGCATTTATATAGATTGGTTCACGTTGAAAGGATGTCTCAAAGTGTTGGAATGTGTAAATTGGCTGTTGCACTATTGCTACAACAAAAAAAAATTGCTGCACTTTACAGTATATCCTGTGAAGCTGTGTCTCATCCTCCCAACATAAGAGACTGCCACAAATGCAAGGATTTTTATTAACTATTTTCACAGCACTCTGGCTGGAGGACAATCAGGTTTGCTTCTCTTAGGCTTTGTCACCAGACACTGGAAGACGACTGGCATAAAGCTCACTTGAGATCATTTGTTTCCTACATGCTGGCCTGTTCACCAAAAAAATCACAAGATTGGTTTGGATAAAGGGGCCTCTTCAGTTGACTCATTCTTTGAAAATAACCACGCTGTCTCTTTATTTTTTCCCCCAAAAGAGGAAGTACATTAGTTCAGCAGTTCCCACCAGTAGGTAATAGACTAAATTTGGCAAACCATGAAATGCAGACTAGGCCGTGCATTCTGCCCCTCTGTACCTCACCACTTTGATCGCCACAGAGCGCTGGTTCAATAGTACGTCAGCAACTCTGCAGATGGACCTTTGACGAGGCAAAAATCTAAAGTTTTAACAAAATATAATTTTTTTGTCAATCAAGGTGCCAACAGAGTGACTCTAACTCACAGGAGTCCTGTAGCATATTGGTTAGAACACTTGCTTCGGAAGCAAGAGGACCCGGGTTTGATTCCCAGATAGTGCATTACTTTAGGAAAGTTTCCTTGTTCGCTCACCTCTGTTTTACCTATCAGTAAGTAAGAACCCGTTGTCAATCGATTAGCAGTTCGCTTTCCCTTACAAATAATAATAATTTGCTCACTCAATCCACAACTGTTTGTGGGATACTGCTGTGCGCAATTGACTTCCGCGTTTCTTTCCCAAAATATACATTCAATTCACTTTACTGTATATTCTGTGAAACGCTTTGCGACGTCTCAACAATGTAATAAGGCGCTATATTAAATGCAAGGATTTTTATTGTAATAATAATACTTCTATTTAGAATGGTGCGTTTCATATCTGCAGGACATCTGAAAGTGCGTCACAGCATATGCTTTGCTTTACAGTGCAGTGGGTGTTTTTTATGGTGGGTGCGACAGCTGACTTATTCCCAGCAATGTCCCACAGACAACCATGAAGTGAATGACCAATTTTATTTGGAAATGTTGCCCAGGATATTGGAAGAAACCTCCTTCTCTTTTCATGTAGTGTCATGGGATCTTTAATGCCCACTGCAACACTTAGACAAGCCTTGGTTTAATTTCTCACCCGACAGGCAGGATCTGCAATAATGGAGCAGTCACCCGGCACTGCATTACAGCATCACCTTAGACTGAGGTGAAGGCTTGAACTTGGTGCTTTCTAAATCCAAGCTGAGAGTGCTTTGACTGAACTAGGCAGTACAGTATAAAGATGTTTAAAAGAAAGATGATTGGAGACTTGGCCAGTAAGGAGCACCGCAACTGGCTAAATGGCCTCATCTGATGATGTATTCAACAACATCAGCAACAAAATTACATTGATAAAGCGGCTTTCACATCGGGAGGTTCCATGGTGCTGAACAATCAGATCAGACCCGAGCTTGGGGCGTACGGTTGAGATAAAGGAGGGAAGAGAGTGAGGAGGATGGTGCAGGCACGATCAAAAAGCAGGGGCTTGGGTCATGCCGTCTAGTTTTAAGGTCACACAAAATGTGGCAATTTAAAATAAAACATTTCGTTTTAATTCGATAAATTGTTCATATTTTGTGGAGATATAAGCTTAACAAGCCTGTTTTTGTTTCAAGTTTTTTATCATTATGAAATGGAATTGATGTTCCTTTTTTTAAAAAAAAGTTAATGCTTTGAATTTGGAAATCTGAATGCTTCTTTGTATTTTTAGAATATTCCTACCTTAGGAGTCAGTGCTGTGGTTCTGGCTACACACTTGTGTGATGAGGTCAGTTTGGCCGGATTTGGATACAACCTGGATGAACCAGAGACACCTTTGCACTATTATGAGAATGTCCGGATGGAAGTCATGAAAGCCCAAACTATGCACAATGTGGAGATGGAGAGCAAATTCCTGGCAGATCTGGTTGAAAAAGGTGTTGTGACAGACCTCAGTGGAGGGATTCATTGCAAATTGTGCAAGACCAAGAGCTAGCAACAGCTTCGGAAAATGACTTAGCAAAATTAAATATTTTAATGCAAGACATCACTTCAGGTCTAAGGCCATTTCAGTGTTTATTGCCATAGAAAAAAATGTTTGTCTTGCTCCCAGAACTATATGTGCTATTGCTTCTAAAAAAAAAAGTAACAAAAATATTTCCACCACCACATGAGCTATTCTTATTGAGGAATGAATTGGTAGTTATGATAATTTTAAAATTTTGCTAGCATATTTTTGACCCTGAAGTTGTGATAATGGTTTGTAATATTCCTGCCTAACATTCACTAACATTTCTATGTGATATTTTGTAACTAAATAATGCTCCTTTTTTATTTGATATAGTGTTTATCGTGTCTTCTAAACGTCTCAAAGCGCTTCACAGAATATACTTTATAAAGTGAATTAACTATATATGTGGATGAAACGCAATTGTGCACAGCAGTTTCCCCACAAACAATCGTGGAATTGAAATGACCAGTTTATTAAAAAAAATTGAGGGATTATCAATAGGGATGTGGTGTAAGGAAACTTGCCCAGATTTTACCCTGCCTGGTATTGAACGAAGGTGTCTCGCTTGTTCGGTGAATGCTCTAACCACTGAGCTAGAGGACTCCACAAATTATTATTTTTAGCTCCAGATGTCACTAGTTCACTAGTAGCTCCACTTTTAGTAAGAACTACAACAGCAAAATACGCATGTACTCAAAATAAGGACCCAATTGGCAGCTTTCCAAAATGTGCAGCATTTAGGCAAAGGGACTGTCGAGCTACTTTCGAGGGTAGAGGAGAACTGAAAATTCTGCAGTATTAATGCTACAAATGTTATATTATTGCAGGCATTGCAATACAACCCATCAACAGAAATAAAACTGGGCCATTCAGCATGAGCGTTTGCTACCAATACTGAGCGACTGTTTTGTAATGTTAGTTGCCCCCAATCTCTTCAATACCTTTTATTTTAAAACATAAGTTTGGCCCTAGGTTTATTTGCACATGCTCACAGAAATCCCCTTTGTCGCTTGCACAGTGTGCTTTAGAGTAGGGAATATAAGTGGCATTTTAACCCACAGCATTCCCAAGTTATATTGCTTTGTTACAACAGTGTTGAATAGAGTGCAGCTGAACAATTTATTGTTGCATTGATTTTAATATTGTAGTGTTTCCCAAAGTGATCCCTACAAATATAAAGTGTTTGCTTTTCAGCAAGATGCTGGCTTTTTGTACTCACGTGAATGAAGTCAGAAGAAGAATGTGTTATTTTGGGGTATTTTTGTCAGCCAGGTGGCTTAACACATGTAGAAACCATCACCATGCTGAAAAGTATCCAAAGCCAAGATGTTGAGTGATAATTAGTGAGTGCTACATGAAAATTTAAAGACCTGGTCTGGGAGATTTTGCCTCCCAAATCGTCCTCAGTCATTTTCCCGATGCATCAGTACAGTGCAACCCTCAGAATTGACCAATTTAGTGTTGTGTGTTTATTCACCCACAAAATATAGGATCAATTCACTTTACGGTATATTCTGTGAAGCACTTTGAGACGTCTTGAAACATGATAAGGCGTTAGCTATATCAAATGCTGCTGCCATTATTACTAACAGTACAGTATATGGACTTTCAAAATCTAATTCAAAGATAAAAGGTGTGTGTATGTATGCTGTTGGCTACCAATATACTATTATTGAATAGTTGACTATTGTTGCACTCTTAACTGATACTGATGTGTATGTATATATATATATATATTAGGATCCGGCGATATATCGGTTATATCCGATATAATTTTCATATTGATACGCCGATATAGGCATTTAAAAAATATCAATATATCGAAAAATCGATATATCGAAAAAAATCGGAATGCGCGCGCACTGAATGCTCATCTCCATACACAATGCACAGACCGGGGTGCAAGCCGCCATATTGTATTCATAGTCCTCGAATACAATGTACAGGTATGCAAGGGGTGAGGGGGGAGAGACGGGGTGGGGGGGGGGGGGGGAGAGAGGGTGGGAGATGGGAGATGTGATAATATACAGATAGATAGAGAGATAGATAGAGAGATTGGGGTGGGGGGGGATGTGAGAGAGGAGAGAGACAGAAAAACACAGAGATGGAGAGAGTGAGTGTGAGAGACACAGAGAGAGAGAGATATTTACCTCCTGAGGAGATAGGCCCCGAATGTGCGCGCACCTCGGAATGCGCACGCATGCACAGTATGAAAACCCCGAATATATCGGTATATCTCGATATGAGCCCATCGATATATCGAAATCTGAAAATTTCCATGTCGACGGACCCTAATATGTATATATATATATATATATTTTAATTGTTGTTTCAGCATTGATCCCAGGTTTGATGATTGGCAGGCTTATTTTTGCAGGGAAATGCTATGTCGATTGGGTTTTAGTCGGAAAAATAAACCACACTTGGTGAAGTAATGGATGGGAAATTTGCACCTCCCTTCATCCAAGTTACCCTTTCAGGTCACCTGTTACTGGTAACTTAATAACATTTAATTGAGATTTTCTACATTAAGTCCTATAGCTCAGTGGTTTACAAGTTTCCAAACATCAGGGTTAGGGTTCAATTCCAGGCAGCGTGAAACCTTGGGCAAGTATCCTTATTTCACATGCCTAATATTAATCCTGAAAAAAAAAGGTCATTTCCATGACTGTTTGTGGGACACTGCTGTATGCAATTGGCTGTCGCATTTCACCCATAAATATACAATCTACAATCAATTCACTTTATAGTTTATTCTGTAATGTGCTTTCAGACGTCTAGAAGACGTAAAAAGAGCTATATCAAATGCAAAGATTATTATTATTAACAAATGGCAAATCCTATTTTATCAACTTAGAATGGAGCCCTATCATAATGGTGCAATCAGGATTACTAAAATCCCAACCAGCCTTATAACAGGACATGACCGGCATTTAGCGTTTCCACATTGCAATGTCGCTGGCGTCACTGCACATGCCCTTGGTGGGAGGGAGAGGAACAACTTCCCTCCAACTAAAGTCTTAAAATCTCTTTGTCTTAAAATCTAAGATTCTGTAGAAGGTTGGAAAATTCTTAAATTCACTCTTAATTTGGAAGCCTTTTTTTGCTGTTCTTTGAAAGATCAGGCTTCCAAAGTAAAAGTGAATAAATAATTATTTTTCCACAATTCTGCGTGATCTTAAATGTTTAAGAAAAAATTGTCTTGTATGGGATAAAACTAGATGGAATTTATTGGGTGAGTATAAAATAATTTCTTTCTGATTTACCTATTTTCCTTGTGATATTCATGGAGTATGTTCACAGATCCATATCGTTTTAAACAGAATCAAATGTGTGTTTGAGATTCAATGTGATCTTTCGGACTTTTGATTTCACAGCTACAACATCTGATGCACAACAAAATCTGTTCTGCCTTTTTTTCAAAACTTTTTATTTCTAAAATTAGTTCACTTGTTTCAGTGAAACTAAATAAATTGAATCAATAATGAACTTGAAGAAATGAATACAGTACTTAATGCAACAATGATGGCTTGGAAGATAAACTTGTTCCCTGGTGGACATTAAGGTGTTTTTAAAGCACATCAATGTAGCCAGGTCAATGGAGAATTGTATCTTTATTTCAATATTCTGAGTGTTGTTTCTGTCTGTTGAGTCTAAAAAACTTTCCAAATTGTGTTTGTCTATTTTGTAAAATAATTCTTAATGGTACCTCAGTAAAAATTGAAGGCCTGAAATTTCTTAGCCTGTAATACATTTTGCCTTAAAATTAACCCTAATTCACTGGAAAACCCCTTTTGTTTAAGAATGGGAGGGGGGAGGAAATTTGGCTTTCAAATTCAAGCTGTATATTTAAATTTCCCACATTTCTGCATGATTTTAGATTCTGAGGCGAAATGTAATCTTGCAGTCTACAAAGCTGGTTATTGTGCCCTGACTAAGGTCACTTTTTCGCTTCTTAAAAATTTGATTAACTGCAAAGCTCAAGTTCTTCAATCTGTGACAATCTGGGTGTGCTCAATTGCGAAATGTATTCAGACAGCAAAGCTCAATAGCGAGAGTGGAAATTTGTAATATTGTGGGAGAAAACTAGTCTGTTAAATTTCAAATTTGAAGCATTCTATTGCAATTTTTTTTTCGCAGTCTGGCATCTATTTCTTCCCAAAATTAATGATACCTTTATTTAGTTGTGTATAAGTGTTTATAATGATACTGAATCGCAAATAGTTTTTTTTTTGCAAAGAACTGTGGTAAATACATTTGTGACTTTTTTTTAATTGAATGATTCTTAGAGACTGGCCAGGAGTCAGTCAAATGTCTCCAACTTGACTTGTTGAACACTCTGGTCACAAAGCATTTAGTGAACCATTATTACGACCTAATTTACAATCTGGTCTAAAGATTTTGGATGTGCTCATAAAGTTGTATTCTATATGCACTCAAGATGCAAGGAAGAAATTCCATTGATGTATAATTTATTCTTGCTGAATTCTGATGCTTTCATGTTCTGTGCAATGTTCCTTTACAATTTAGATTTTCTTTAAGGTTGAGAAGTTTCATTATAAAAGACATGTTGTTACTCTATGTATATAGCATAATGCAATCTAATCAACTGGTGCCAGTTCTTTCTAGTTCATGATTATTCATTCATTTACTATTGACAACTATAAGATCTCTCAATGACCATTGCAAAATTCTTATGCCTAAGAATTTGCAACCTTGCACGAATTACACCTAACACAATCTTACGCAGAAGAATAAAGCGACTAGTATTTTTGTGAATGTGTGCAATAAGTCGCTGTCTACTGATTTTTATATGAACCATAGAAAAATTGACATCCATCAATATAGAAAATGAGGTGTGTCTTTAACAAAGTGGTTAATTATTGTGGGAGTTGGGGGGCCTGGAGTCTTGTGAGCCAGGCACCTCTTCTGAGTTTTACAATTGTAAGATATTTATTTTTTGTCATATGAAATAATCAATCATTAAATGAACTCCATAGTTCATTTAATTGATTAGAACAATGAGTTAGTAAATAAGTAGGTGTTAATATAATTGTTATTCCAGACGTTGACTTATGTACTGAGCCAAAGCAGCCCTTGATACTTTTTAAATGTGGTAACCTGTTAAGTGGATCAGTGACCTGAGCAGAAGTCAGCTCCATAGAAATAATTGTGACTCCCAAGAATGTTAACATTTGTACTGTACCTCTGTAATGCACAATAGAAGCTTTGCTGAAAAATAAAACTACAAGCATGTAATTAACATTTATCTCAGACAGATGCTTAAAGTGGACTTTATTTACTGATGTTTTCCAAAGCTATGAACTTAAAAATGCAATTGTAATCTCTCTTCTGCATTGTAATGTGGGAGAATATTTGCTTGCCGGCACAATAAACATATTTACCTTATGAATAAACATTCTTGTTTTTTTTGGTGATGCAGATAGGAGTGCCAAAAGGGTTAACAGCCATAGTGGGATGGGAATTGCACTCAACAGCCTATTTGTTAACCGCGCCTTCGGTCACCTTTTTCCCCCTCGCCTTGGCTCAGACCCGGAATCCGTTTTTGTGAAGTGCTCTGAGATGCCGTCCAGCGTGGAGGGCGCTATATAAATCGAACTTGTTGTTGTTATTTGGAGTCCAACACTGTCACCGTGTAATGCTCCAAGACACTATCATGCGTGCTGTTATAATTTGCAAGCCAACTATTTTTAAAAGTAGTTAACCATAGGCCTTTGCTGTCTCTAAAATGGGTGTGCATTTGTCCACAAAATACAGAGTCAGCAGACTTTCCAGTAAATATTGTGGAATGTTTTAACACGTCCTCCCTATGTGAAAGACGATGCATCAAATGCAAGGATTATTTTAGGATTAAAATTGCTTTCCACATTAGAATTAAATCGACGACTTTTGAATGTGTAGCCAGACTGATGTACAGGGCATAACTTGATATAGAAACAGGAGAGCCAATTCAGTCAGTTTATTAGATCATGGCAGATACTTTTTGGGCATTGAGAATATTATCTATCGCCTTTTCAAATTTCCAGTTGGATGTGTTTGTATGGCTTTTTTTCCCCCACATTGTGTGTTACCACATTTTCACAACCCTTCGCGTGAAGAAATACAATACAAATTTATTGTAGCTTTCAAGTCGCGAGGATGTCCCAAAGCGCTTGATAATCCTATCTTGGCACCTGAATTGGAGTGGAGCAGAGGGGATGGGCAGGAGGAGAAAGATGACTGAAAGTCTGGTCAATTGTGTGAATGGGGAGAGCCCTCACCTGGAGATGATGTGAATATGTGGAACACCCTGCCTTACAGGATGTTTGTATTTAGAAGTACTTAATTGTATTCAGCACATTTAACTGTATTTAGAGGTCCAGACATCCAGAGGAGCGGTGAGAGTGAGCGCCGTCATTTTCATGGCAGATAATGATCCGTCGCCATGTCTGGTGTGACATCTAACATAACAGGATGCAGTGAAGAGAAGAAATGTATCTGACAGCTGGTGTCAGCTCCTCAAGGGGGTAAGAGGACTTCATGGATACACTCTTGTTTTCCAACAAGAATAAACACCTGTTGCAATCCAATAAATTGATGGAACAGGCTCAGTGGGGCTGAATGGCCTGTTCCTGTTTTCAGCAATTTGTAGTGCAAATTGCTCCCCACACATTTTGAGAGTGGTACTGAACACATGCATACAGAATTTTTCTGGTTATCCTGGCCAACAATCCTGCATATAAATTGGTCATTCGCTTCATGGCTGTCTGGCTGTGGGACATTGCTGTGGAAATTGGCTGCCACATTTGCCCTGAAATGTTTTGACATAGTGTTATATCGAAAGCAAAGGATTATTCATTATTTAACTTCCTAACCTTGAGGTTCCCAGTGTAGGTTACTGGGAAATCTCCCCTTGAGGGGGCAGTCAAGTTGCTAAAGACTTTAAAAGTAATCGCAATCCTCCGCAGAACCAGTCAGGCAAACTAAAGGGTTTGGGGAATGTGAGGGGGAACTTATTTTGAAAGAACTTTTAAAAAATAAATTCATAAACCTTGCTGACACCAACCTATCTGTTACACTTGTCAAATTAAATTTGTTGGACATGGTGGATTGTAAACATATTAATACTATTTTATTCCCTTAACGTTTACAGTGTGTGCATAGGAAGAAGTTACACTTTCTTTCCACAGAATAATCAAGGTCTGTCTCCTGAAGCTGACAGATCTGCTGTCAGCCTCCAGCTGTGTGTTCCACCCCATCAATATTAAGCAGTTTGTGGACCACGGCCAATGTTGAGGCAGACAGCGGGAGGAGACTGAGGCTGAGAAGCTCACTCACCTGAGTAATAGAGCAGAGTCCAGCATGTCAACCAAAGCCACTGGATCGCGCTGAGCTATGGGTGGGGAGGGGGTGCAATAACATATTCAAGTGCCCATTTTTCATGACTGCATCTAAATGGTGCGTGTCGGCATGGTATTCAACCATGAAGGTTGTGGAGGGGTGTTTATCGCAGTCAGCGCAGCGGCCACCTACACACATGGTTGCACATGAAACCATATATACACACACCCATGGACACATACATACAGTCACATATATACCCACAATCATGCACATATATATATATATATACACACATGTATGCACACACAAACATGCATGCAGTGGGAATCATGGAAGATTTATTCACTGCTCCCCCTCTCCATTCACTGCTCAGCAGTGTCTGTATTTCAAGCTTGACTTGGATCAAGGAGCTACACTTTACAGTGTATCCTGTGAAGCACTTTGAGACGACTGGCTGATGTGAAGGGCACTTTTATCAAATGCAAAGATCATCGTGTATTACTGAGGCTACAGCCTTATTGGGATTGTACTGTAAGAAGCTGCCGAGAGCCGAAAAGTGGGCAACTCAACATTATAAAACATTTACAACGATAACTTGCATTTATGTAGCATCCTTCATGCCAGCCCTTGGGGCATCCTCCCAATGTGAAAAATGTTACACATATATATAAAGGATTATTATTATACAAATGTAATTTTGCTGTCGTTCATGCAGGATAATTCTCTGTTGGATCGAGTTGGATGCCAAGAAAAGGAAATGGGAGTGGGAGGTGATCATAAGGGCAGACAAAGAGGTGGGATTTAAGAGAATTAGATTAAGAAAGGAGGTGATGCAATGGGTTTGAGGCCCCCATTCCATAGGTTTGGAGGATAGTAGTTGAAAGCACGATGATGGCATGGAAGGGTTGAGTGCAATACATGTCTTGCCATTGCTGGAGGAGTGATATTTAGAGGTTAATATTTATTCAGGTTAATAAATACTATAGTGTAGAGTGACATACTTCGGCTATATAGAGCTCCGGCTAGACCGCACCTTGAATACTGCATACGCGTAACAGCAATATGAGGGGGCTTTCCCCCAGGCCCTAAAGCCAGTGCAGTAAAAAGCAACGCGGTATTCCCATTGTTAGAGGAATGAGCTGTGAGCAACCACTAGAAAAGCTCAGGTTCTTCAGTCTCGAGAGAAGATTCTATACACCTGAGGACCTAGTAGACGTGTCCAACATTTTAATGGGATTGAAAAAGTAAAGCCCAGATGAATACTTCATTGGGATGCACCAAGACAGTAGAACAAGAGGACACAGATTTAGAATTATAAAGGGCAATTTCAGAACAGACACCATGAAGTTTTCCGTTACTCAGAAGATATTTAATGATATCTTCATTAAAGATACCGGGAGGGTTAATCGAGGCTAGGATAACAACAACAACAAAATTACATTTGAAAAGGACCTTTCGTGTCAGGAGGATGTCCCAAGGACACTGGACACTCATTAAAACGCAGCAAAAACAAAAATCGCTGAAAACACTCAGCAGGTCAGGGCAGCATCTTTGGAGAAATGAAAGTGAGTCACCGCTTCAGGTCCACAACCCTTTGTCAGAACATTGAAAAAGCAAAAAGCGGGAACTATTACTCTTCATCATGTCAAAGCATCTCCTGGTGCCTCTGCCAGCAAAATCCCCCAAATAAAATTGGTCATTCACTCCATGACTGTTTGTGGGAAATTGAAGTGCTCTGAGACGCCATCCGGCGTGGAGGAGGGTGCTATATAAATCAAAGTTGTTGTTGTTGTTGTTGCCTTGGTGCAAAAATAGCTGCCACGTTCGTTGCAAAACACTACACTTTGCAACGTATCCTTTAAAGTGCTTTGCGACAATCTCCCAATTGTGAATGGTATTCCCATCAAAAGTGAGGTTTATCATTATGTAACATCACAAGAAATCTGCATGGCCCCTTCAAGTCGCTTATTGAAATACAGAAAGTTGCCTGAAGGAGGTGCTGTGTTACTGGGTGAAGCTCTGCATAGTGCCGGGAGGATAAAGTCTCAAAGTTTTCAAAGTCTCAAAGCAGGTTCACAGGATTTTACCGTAAATTGCAGTGTCTATGTATTTTGAAGGTGTATAGTAGTTCAGGGTAGTTTCATTGGGGAATCTTTCGCTAAAGATCCGAACGTGGAAGGGAATTCTCCAGTGATCTGATCAACAAACTCTGCTTTGTTAATCATTCACCTCATGGCTGTTTATGGGACTTAGCTACACATTGGCTGCTGCGTTTGCCTACCAAATAAATCGTCACTGTACTTGACAGTGATTAAAGTAAAGCGCGTTGGAATGTTGACATGATGAAGTGCTATGGAAATGAAAGCTCTTTCTTCCTTGCTAGTGTGGAGAGCACACAGCCAGAGAATGGTAAGAAACAATACAGCATTTAATCAAATTTGACACCACTGAAATATATTACATGCATAGATAATAATAATAATAACTACCCTTGCATTTGATATTGCACATTGTCACGTCTTAGAGAGTGCTTCATGGCACTTTGTAAAATGCAATGGCTGTGTATTTTAGTGGGCAAACACAGCAGCCAATTCATGAACAGCAACATCCCACAAACAGCCATGAAGTGAACGGCTACTTTTTTAAAAATCTGTGGGTGGGTGGTGGGGGAACACTCTGATATGCACTGATGCTTTTTATTAACTTCACCCACAGTTTCTCCCAGTGAGTTCCATATTCTCACTTCTCTCTGCCTAACACTGAGAGAAACTCCCTTAACTTTTCGAATAGCACCATGGGATCTTTAGCGCCTACCTGAGCAATCGGATGGGGCCTCTGGGATTACAACAACCATGACAACTGTAATGACTTGCATTTATAAAGCACCCTCCACATGGGGTAGTGTATCAGCCTGCTTAACGATGGTGGAGATTGACTCCCAAGTCAGGGATAAAGGGAAGGGGACTGTAGGAACAGTCAAAGGAAGGTTGAGCACATTCAAGTGTGATCCGAAGATGGGTAAGAGGGGCCAAGGATTGAGGCAGGGAGTTCCTGAGTTTCAGGGCTGAAAGCATAGTCACTGATAGCGGAGTGGATGGGACGAGGGACGTGCAGAAGGCTGGAGTCGGCCAAGTGAAGGGTGGGGGAGGCAAGGCATAGACAAGTTTAACGCCTCATCTGAAGGAATGGGGAGGAAACAGGGCCACAGAATCGTTGCGATTTTCACAGCTGTTCAGCGAGCGAGGGCTACTTTAAAGCCCCGCCAGTCGCCAGCAGCCTGTCTGTAGTTTACTGTAGCTCTCAACACATGTCCTTGATTATACTGTTGAAGGACTGGTCATGTGCAGTCGATTTGAGGGTTTGTGAACTGGTGCCTGGGGACAGCTGCTGCTGTCAGATCCTGGCATTCTCAGAGGATAGAGGGAATAGCACAGACTTCCAGAACACAGGCACAAAAGGAAAAACAAGCAGCAGAGCCTCAGAGGATTTGGCATGTGATAGCCGCTCGCTAGACATTTAGACAGTCAGTCAGGCTGTAAACCAAGCCACACATACCAACTGGTGGAAAATCTAATCTTCTTAGCACATAATGTTCGCTGACTTTACTTTACATTTAGGTTTGACTCGTTGTTCCTGTCCCAATGGCTTGATTCTGACACTGCACCTTATCTGATACTGCTACATGTGGGCATTTTAACAACAACAACACCAACTTGCATTTAGAAAATGCCCTTCATGCGGGGTAGCATCTTGGAACTCCCAACAGTGGCAGAGCTCGACTCCAAGCTGAGGGATGGGAGGGATGTGGCCCTGAGCTTAGTTGAAGAGGAAGGTCTTTAGTTGTGATCTAAAAGAGAGGACAAAACGGTGGGATGGAGGGAGAGAGTTCTAAAATTTCAGGTCATAGTGGCCAAAAGCAATCATAAAATTAGTCATTTCAATCCACGACTGTTTGTGCAGACACAGCTGTGCGTAATTGGCTGCCACGTTTCGCCCATAAAATATACAGCCAATTCACTTTACAGTATATTCTGTGAAGCACTTTGAGACGTCTAGAAGATATGAAAAGCGCTACATCAAATGCAAGGTATATTATAAAGCATAGATGGTGATGGTGAAGTGGAAGGGACGGGGGACAAGCAGGAGGAGGACGGGCGACAGCCCCTGCCTCATCTCATGCAGCGTTCCTCAGGGCGCTGTGGTCTCCTCCTCTTCAATATCTATGTGCTCCCTCCTGGTGATATCATCTGCAGACATTGGGTCAACTTCCAAACTATGCGGATGGCACCCAACTCTATTTCTCTGCCTCCACCCTCGACTCCAGGACAATCGACATCCTGACAGAATGTCTGACAGACATTAAGTCCCTCAAATGTATTTTCTACCTCACACTGTGATATGACCTGCTCTGCCTTCCCCCACTTCCACCACATCACCCGACTTGTCACTGCCTCTCTCCTCAGGCCGCCAAGACCCACATCCATGCATTAGTTGCATCCAGGCTTGACTATGCCAATTCCCTGCTTGTTGGGCTTCCAAACGCTTCCCTCCACAAGCAGATCATTCAGAACTCTGCGGATTGTGTTCTCTCCTGCAGCAAACTCTGTGGCAACATTATCTCCACCCTCAACCGGCTCTACTGGCTCCCCATCCCCCAGATGATACAGTTCAAAATCCTGGTCCTCGCCTTCAAAGCCCTCCACAACCTTGTTCTTTCCAACTCTGGGACCTGCTAACCCGTCTGTTCCCTCCACTCAACAAGTCTGGCCTGCTCCACATCCCCCTCTCTGCCCATCTCACCACACCCCACCATCAGTGGTCAGGCCTTCAGCCTCTCTGCCCCACCCTTTGGAACTCCATCCCACAGTCCCTTTGCCTTGCCTCCAAGACATGCCTCACGACCTTCCTCTTTGACCGTGCCTTCAATCACCTTCCTCCCCCTTACCCTTCCTGTCTTCCATCCTCCCTGATACCAACTATCTGTTCGGGTCCAAGTCCCTGATTGTCCAGCACCTTGGGATGTCCTCCCGACATGTAAGGCGCTATACAAATGTAATTTTTTGTTGTTTATTTGGGGGACAGTTGACCAGGAGAAATTCCCTTCTCTTTATTATCCATAGTATTATTTGGGATTTACTTTCTCAGTGCCATGTACGAACTTATTAGCCGTCCATTCATTGTGGAGTCATGTAAAATGTTGGTTAGAGCACCTGGCTCGCAAGCTGAAGTTTTGATTTCCAGGCCGGGAGAAATGTTAGGCAAGTTTCCTTACTCCACACGCCTCTGTTTACCATCACTTTACATTATATTCACTTTACAATATATTCTATGTAGCACTTTGAGACGTCTTGAAGATGAGATCAGGCGCTATATCAAATGCAAGGATTATTATAATTCAAAAGTTGATCATTCAATTGGGCGAACACCCCAGCCAATTTGCATAAAGCAATATTCACAAACAATCCTAAAATAAATGTCCAATTTTTCTTGGGGGGCCAATTGATGGCCAGGACACTGGGGAAAACTCCCTTCTTGAATAGTGCCGCGGGATCTGTCACATCCACCTGAACAGGCAGAATGCACCTTGGTTTAACGTCTCATCCGAAGAACGGATGCCTGTTTGTTGCACAGCCGCGGCTCCTTTCAGCAGCTTTTGATGCTTGGTTTCCTGGTGAATTTGTTCAGGAAGAATCCAATTATCGGGTTGTGTTGTTGCAGCAGGTCTCCAGGCGTAGAGCAAGTGCCAGAAGCTATTAGCGTGGAGTCAGCCTCTCCACAGGCAGCCTGAGCTTCAGCCCTACCCTCACTCACAGAGGGAGCTTGTTTTGCTTTGAGAGATGTGCTCGTCATGTCTTCACTTTGAATCTCAGAGGCAACATCTACCTTACCTCTCTGAGCCTCCTGCAACCTTATTCAGTGAGAGGAGAGAGTAATCAAACTTATTGATCAGTGTGTGAGGAGAGAGTAATCAAACTTATTGATCAGTGTGTGAGGAGAGAGTGATCAGACTTAGCAGCTAAGGTAAGGAAACTATCAACACAGATTTGTCGGCTCTTTCTTCAAAAGAACAGCCATAAAGTGGGTTCCAAATATAAGTTTGAATTTGTGAAAATGTTCTTTGATTCAGCCCCATTTCAACTTGAAGATAAGCAGCAGTGACAGTGCAATTGAAGATTGTCAGCCTGGCTCAGTTGATAGTGCTCTAGTCTCAGAAGGTGAGTCACACGGTTGTCCACTTTGGGCTAGAGAGTGTTGAATTGTCAGTGGCGCCATCCTTCGAGTAAGACCTTAACCCAAAGTCAGACTTTGGCACAGTTGAAGAGTAAGGTCTTCAGCGGCAAACTGAAGACAGTGATGGAGGGGCCAAGGCAAAAAGACTGTTCCAGAGTTTCAGAGAGTGGCTGAAAGTGCGGCCACTGATGGGAGAATGTAGAGCACAAGGGACAAGCATCTTCCCGCCCTCCCACCCACCCGATCACAGAGTAGCACACACAGAGAGCCAGGCTAACACACAGAGAGAGCCAATGTAATGCATACTGTTTCCCATCAATGTGCTTAAGCATGTTGAAGTCGGTCAGCAGGCAGGGGCTGAAAGATCACATCAAAGACGTTGGCCTGAAAACGAAAAGCCTGGGGTCATGTGAGCGAGGGAGAGTTTGCTTGAACCAGCATGTTTGCTAGTGTTTCATCTAAACTGACTTTGGTACAAAATCTTTCACACTGGAGCAGGGTTGTAGTCATTGCCCTGAGTGTTTCTGTGGGCTGACCTGAGCACCACCCAGGTGGTGAGTGAGCAGGCAGTGTATGTGTGTGTGTGTGTCTGAGTGCCGATGGCCAGGGAGGGAGCAAGTTAAATCCTCTCTGTTAGTTGCATACACCCGGGCAGTCAGTCAGGGTCATGTTCTCCTCCACACTCTCGCCCACTCGGGGACTTTGCCCACTCGGGGCTCACAATCCTCATATTTCCAACAAATAAGGTAATAATCCTTCCAAAACGAAAACCAAAATTGGTCAATCAATCCACAACTGTTTGTGGACAATTGGCTGCCAAGTTTGACCACAAAACACACAGAAAATTCACTTTGCAATATATTCTGTGAAGCGCTTTGAGACATCACATCATCTCGATGACATAAGGTACTACATTATATCAAATGCAAGGATTATTATTATAATTATGTTATTATTCTCATCCACAGTTTGAAGCCCTATGTGATGTTCAGCCCTTTTGAAAGGCACTGGACAATTGTTGTTATTGGGGAAGAAGCACCGTACAATAAGGTAAATGATAAACCTTTGAAGGGTTGAATTGAATGTCCCTCAGTAGCTCAGTGCAATGATGCAGCTCAGAAAGTTGTCTTCTCCAGGATCCAATGTAATTACGTTTCACAGTTGACTGACTGAAGTGAAAGTGTCCACAAAGCCATTTACATCCTGTCTCCCCTGCGCTGTAATATTTAACCTTGTTGCATGAGTTACTGCCAAGAGCCGCTCACAAACATGATATTGTTGTGTTATTATTATGTCAGCCTGATGCAGTGGTATCATTCTTGCCTTTGAGGCAGAAGGATGTGGGTTCACGCACTATGATGGGACTTGGAATCATATAGTCTAAGCTAACACTCCAATGCAATGCTAGAGGTGAGTGCAAGATGGGAGGTGGGGAGTGTGTGGGGGGGCATTGCATTATCAGAGGTGCCGTCCTTCAGATGAGATGTTAAACTGAGGTTGCATCTGACTGATCAGTTGGATGTTAAAGATCCCGCAGCACTATTCGAAAAGAGATGGGAGTTTCTCTTTCGTTGTGTCCTGACCAACAACCCACCAAATAAAATTGTCCACTCATTCCATGGCTGTTTGTGGGACATTGCCGTGTGGGACATGCTCCCAATGTGAAAGGAGCTCCACAAATGTAATTTTGTTTTTGTTGTTGTTGTGTGCAAATTGGCTGCCACGTTCTTCCCACAAAATACACAGCAATTTTATGGTATATCTTGTTAAGCGCAGTGAGACATCTGAATGATGTGATAAGGCGGTATATCAAATATAACAAATGCAAGGAATATTATTAGTATCAAACAGGATGAGGGAGGGATTTCTTACCTGGATTTCATTATTAAGTGATATGATTGATTATTGCCTTTGTAGAGATCACTTGCCTTACAAGCATGAGACCTATGTTTCGAATCCAGGCAGGTCAGGGCGAAACCCTGGGCAAGTTTCCTTACTCCACACGCCTAATAACAATCCCTCCAAAAAAGAACACAATAATAAAATTGATCATTTCAATCCACGACTGTCTGTGGTACACTGCTGTGCGCAATTGGCTGCCGCGCTTTGCCCACAAATATGCAGTCAATTCACTTTACAATATATTCTGTAAAGCGCTTTGAGATATCTGGAAGACATGAAAAGCACTATATCAAATGCAAGGATTATTATTATTCTTGTTTAATTTTAAGTCAAAGCTGACTTGTGGAATGTATTTTGAACTGTAGGTAAGAGCTATCCAGTCTCTGTATGTAGTAGAGTATTATTTGGCATCTACAACAAAACATGCAAGTGATATTGAGTTTATAAACATCAATCAATCAATCAATTTATATAGCGCCTTTCATGTCGAAAGGACGTCCCAAGGCGCTGTACAGTTAGGTAGGGACAAGAGCAGTGGGGGATGGGTCGGGGCAGGATGAAGAAGAGTAGGAAAATTGACTGTATATTTGTGGGCGAAATGCGGCAGCCAAATTGCGCACAGCAGTGTTCCACAAACAGTCATGGAAGTGGGATAAAGGGAAAAGGGTGGGAAAGATGTCAAGGGGAGGGATCGGGATAGGGGGAAGGAGAGCAGAAAAGTCGATTGTATACTTGTGGGCGAAACACAGCAGCCAAATTGTGCACAGCAGTGTCCCACAAACAGTCATGGAAATGGGGCCAGGGGAGAAAGGGGGAAAAGAGGGCAAGGGGGGAGAGGGAGGGAAAGGTGGGGTGGAGTAAGGTCAGGAAGGAAGAGGGGGGAGAAAGGGGGCGTAAGGGAGAGAGGGAGGAAAAGGTGGGTGGGGGGCAAAATCAGGGAGAAAGGGAGGGAAGAGGGAGGGAAGGGGAAAAGGGGGGAGAGAAAGTGGGGAAAGGGAGTGAGGGAAGAAGAAGAAGAGGGGAGGAAAGGCCAGGGGGCAAGGGCGAGGGGGGGATCACACAACAATAAACAACAAAATTAACAACAATAAACAACAAAAGCAACAATTTTAACAACAAAAACAATAATAATGAACAATCAACAATAGTCCAGCAACTGCTCCTTGTCCTCGCCGCCCGCCTGGATGATCTTCAAAATGGTGGCAAACAGTGCCCAGTGTGGTGAAGGCCCCGAAAACTGACTGGCCCCGAAAACTGACCGGCTCCTCAGCTGGTGTACTAGGTGACTTGGTGACGGCCCTGGTACCTCGGACACAGCGTGTCTAGCAGCCTGATCCCGCGACGAGGTGGTCTCCCGCGATGAAATGATCCGCCGTCTGCAGCACCGGACCAGGCGAAAAGCCTCACAAGGGAACCTCTCAAAGATGTCGCTGTCGAGCGAGTTCACCTTGCCCATGGCCGCCAGCGACAAAATGCCCGTACTCGGGCAGACCTACCCCAGCTCCCTGCAAACGCACGGTGTGGTGAATAGCTCTGCATCCAGCATCCTGTACAAGTGGCCTAAAGCTTGGTAGCGGTTGCGCGCCTAACCTGCCAACGCTGGCAACCTCAGAGCTCCTTGAACAAATTAATAATTATAATAATCCTTATATTTGATATTGCGCCCCATCAAGTCACTGAGAATCTCAGAATGCTTCAGAGGATATACTGTAGTTTGACTATGCATTTTGTGGACCAATCACAGTACTACCAAATTCAGTGTATTTTGTTGGCGAATGTGGTAGCCAATTTTGCACGTGGCAATGTCCCACAATCAACCACAAAGTGAATAATATTTATCTGTGGGATGTACCAGGACACTGGGAGAAACTTGCTTCTCTTTTTTGAACCGTGCTGAGGGATATTTAACATCTAGACAGAAGGAACACAGTTTAGTCTCCCCCAGCACTGCACTGAATTGCCAGCTGGAATTCATATTCCTGACTTAGGCCTTGAACTCACAACCTTGTGATTCAGAGGCCAGAGTGCTACTAACTGAGCTAGGCTGACATCCTACTGTATTCCTGTGGGGTGAACTGTCACATAGTGTGATGTGTTAATTAACACCCAATAATACTAAATACTACATTATTGGCATTAGCAACACAATAAAGATTAACATGTTGACTGGTCCCTGGATGTGCTGGAGGTGAAGCCTTTGTAATCCACCAATTGTATGATTGGGAGTGAGTAATGATGGTACCTCCTGTAGAGCACTCATATTACAAGCATGAGACTTGTGTTCGAATCCAGACAGATCAGGGCGAAGCCTTGGGCACATGCCTAATAATAGGGTCCGGCGATATATCGATATATCGCTAAAACCCGATATAATTTTCATATCGATACGCCGATATAGGCATTTCAAAAATATCGATATATCGAAAAAGTCGATATATTGAGAGAAAAAATCGGAATGCGCGCACACTGAACTACAAGACCCAGAATGCTCATCTCTATACACAATGCACAGACCGAGGTGCAAAGCCGCCAAATTGTATTCATAGTACTCGAATACAATCTACAGGTATGCAAGGGGTGGGGTGGGGAGAGAGATGGCGGGGGGTTGGTGGGTGGGACAGAGGGATGGCGGAGGGGGGTGGAGGAGAGAAGGACAGCGGCGGTGGGGGGAGGAGAGAGGGAAGGCGGCAGTGGCGGGGGGGTGGGGGGAGAGACGGGGTGGATGTGATAATATACAGATAGATAGAGATGGGGGGGATGTGAGAGAGGAGAGAGACACAGAGACACAGACAGAAAAACACAGAGATGGAGAGAGTGAGTGTGAGAGACACAGAGAGAGAAATATATTTTCCTCCTGAGGAGATAGGCCCCAAATGCGCGTGCACCCAGAATGCGCGCAGTACGAAAAACCACAAAATATCGATATTTCGGTATATCTCGATATGAGCCCATCGATATATCTAAATCGGAAAATTTCCACATCGACGGACCCTACCTAATAATAATCCTTCCAAAAAAAACCACAATAATAAAAATTGGTCATTTTGAATCTACTACTGTTTGTGGGACACTGCTGTGTGCAATTGGCTGCTCTGTTTCACCCATAAATATGCAGTCAATTCACTTTACAGTACATTCTGTGAAGCGCTTTGAGACGTCGATAAGATGTGTAAGGCGCTTTATCAAAAATGCAGGGATTATTATTACTATTATTATCCACACTGTCAGTCTCTGAGTGGCTGATCATTCTGCACTCCTCACAGTGTGTATTGGAGATTCCTTCATCACACGCTGAAGAGTTTCGAATACGGTTATGAAAGTGTGAGTGTGGTTGTGAGGGTGTGAGTGTGTTTGTGAGGGTGTGAGTGTGTTTGTGAGAGTGTGAGTGTTCGTGAGGGTGTGTTTGTGAGTGTGTGAGTGAGATTGTAAATATGAATGCAGAAATTGCTTGTGCAGGAAAGTATAATTAACAAAAATAGAAGTTGCTGGGAAAACTCAGCGGGTCAGGCAGCATCTATGGAGAAAGGAAAGTGAGTCAACATTTCGGGTCTATGACCCTTCGTCAGAACGGGTTTCCATTTTCCAGCATCTGTGGTTTCCAGCAGATTTCCAGCAAGTGTAGTATACTGAATTGTGTTTTGTCTATATCAAATGCTAGTCTTATTATCATTAAGAAACCATCATCTTCAGCAATCACCCCTCCTGTCTCCTTGGCTCCTAGACAATTGCTTTGGGCAATTACAGTACAGACACTAGGTAGTTTTTCTTTTCTTAGGAGTGTAATTAGTGGCTGAAACAAGTTATTAGGGAGCTTGTTTTAAGCCACTGGGACTCATTTAAAAATCAGCTTGCTGTTGTAATAGGTGCAGGGTAGGGTGTGTGTGCTAGAAGGATGAGATCAGACGGGCTGCAGATATTTTCATCCTAACCAATCCTCAGGCCTTCCGCAAGTGTAGAGATCATTTGATGTCAGAAATATAGCTGAATGGAGCCTATTGCCCAGTGATATATCAAGGTGTAAAATGAATCAATGTGAAGAGGCAGTAATACATTCGGTACATTCACACGATGAGCCAAATACAGTAGTTGATTGGCGGATTGTTTTCTGTGGGTAATACTCCCTTTTAAAAAAAATTGTTCACTCAATCAACGACTGTTTGTGGGACACTGCTGCACACAATTGGCTGCTGCGTTTTGCTCACAAAATACAAAGAATTCATTTCACAGTACTGTACTGTGTATGTGGAGTTCTGTAGCTCAGTGGTTAGAGCACTCGCCTTACCAGCGAGAGACCTGGGTTTGATTCCAGGCAGGGTGAAACTTTGGGCAAGTTTCCTTACTCCACATGCCTAATAATAATCCTGCAACCCCCCCACCAATAATAATAATAAATTGGTTATTTCAATTTCATGACTGTTTGTGGGACACTGCTGTGCGCAATTAGCTGCTGCGTTTCTCCAATAAATATACAATCAATTCGCTTTACAGTATATTCTGTGAAGCACTTTGAGACGTCTGGAAGACGACATAAGGCATTGTATCAAGTGCAAAGATTATTTATTCTGTGAAGCGTTTTGAGACATCTCGATGATATGATAAAGGCTCTATGTGAAATGGATGGATTATTATTATACTTTTAATGTATTCATGTAGGGTGGGGGGTGGGGGGGGAGAGGAGGAGGGAATTGGAGAGGAGGGCGAGACGCAGATCCTGGAGTGTCACTTTGTGTGCACTTGATTATTCAATGCTTCCTCCCTTGGACAATCTGTTCAGCTTTGTGCACTGACACACGTGAGCAGCAGTAGTTAATCTTCTTATTCAAGAGAGATGTGAGATGTTAAAGCCTGGGAATCATAAACTAGCTCAGCTGACAGCTGTGCTGGTGGTGTGTGTTGGGGGAGGGGGGGGGGGTGGTGTGTGGTGGTAATCTGCCCAGAGCGTTGTACAGGATGCTGTCAATTCTCTCTCAGAAAAGCACAGACGTTATAGAGAACAGTCAGCATGGATTTATAAACTATCATTCTTGACTCACAAATCCACAGGGACTGACTGAGGAAGTAGCCAAACTAGTGGCTATTCATGGAATGCAATCATAGAAATTTATATCCTAGCTGGAGGCCAATCGGCCCATTGAGCCTCTGCTGGCGTTAGCCTCCCCCCCCCCCCCCCCCACAACTATGGCTATTGACTCTAATCCCTGCTCTTTCATTTCAATCTGTCTGTCACCTATGTATCTGTTTCCTATCTTTATTGAGTTTTGGTCTAATGCAGAGCAGTCTCCAGAGGTATCAAAACTAGGGGCTGTCAGTTCACACTACATCCACTGAACACTGCATACACTCTGAGCTCTAATATAATCCTTGTATATGATATCACATAATAAGGTGCTGCATCAAATGCAAGGATTATTATTATATTACCATGTATCTCATGAAGCTCTCTCACTGCATAGCCAGCTACTAATGTCTCACATTTACGGAAAAGCGAAGGACAGATCCTGGATTTGAGGTTTGTTTCCCAACAAATGTTTGTAAAAGCGTTTACTGTGTGAGTCTCTGGAGATTTACAACAAGGGTTGTGGTTGCAGGCAGTTCATACTCGTACCTCAGAGGTGTCAGCCTGGCTCAGTTGATAGCAATCTCGTCTTTGAATCAGGAGGCTGTGGGTTTAAACCCCACATCGGGACTTGGAGCTCACATCTGACACTCAAACACAGTGCTGGGGTTCTGCTGGTCATTAGAAGTGCCGTTCTTGGATGAGACGTTAAACTGTGGTCACCCCAGCTGCGTGTTTGGGGAATGTTAAAGGTTTCATTGCTCCTTTGGAAAAGAGAAGGGAGATTCTCCCAGTGTCCTGATCACAATCCTCCAAATAAAACTGGTTGTTCATCTCTGGTTATGGGCCATTGCTGGGCACCAATTAGCTACTGTGAGTGCCCACTAGGGTCCGGCGATATATTGATATATCGGTTATCTCTACATAATTTTTCATATCGATATGCCGATATCGGAATTTTAAATATATTGATATATTGAAAAATACGATATGAAAAAATATATCGGTGTATCATGAATATCGGTATATCGTTTCCGGCGATATATCGGTATTATCGGTATTATCTGTATTATCGATATAATGCGATCTTTTCCAGCTTACCTTGTCACCGGCATTGCAACCTCCTGGGCCTAGAGCATGGAATGCGCGTGCACCCCCGAATGCGCACATACCTCCAAATGCACGCGCACCTCCGAATGCACACGCACATCCGAATACGCATGAACCCCCGAATGTGCGCGCACCCCGAATACGCGCGTACCTCTGAATGCACACGCATGCGCAGTATAAAAAAGCCCAGAAATATCGATATATCGGTATATATCGATATGAGCCCACCGATATATCGATATCGGAAAATTTCCGTATCGACGGACGCGAGTGCCCACAAAACACTGTATCCTGTAAAGAGCTTTGGGACATCCTTTTGATGTGAAAGGTGCTATATCAGATAAGGATTATTATTTTTCACTGGACCCCATCCCCACCCCCCTCCTCCGCACCCAGCTCCACCTTTTGGCCCCGCTCATTTCTGACACCATCAACCTTTCCCTCACCTCAGGCACCGTCCCTACCTCTCTTAAAACAGCCACCATCACCCCTATCCTGAAGAAACCCTCCCTTGATGCGTCGCAACCATCAAGTTATCGACCCATCTCCAACCTCCCGTTTCTATCCAAGGTCTTTGAAAGAGTAGTTGCCTTCCAGCTCTGCTTTTTCCTCTCAACTCACTCACTCCTTGAACCCCTCCAATCAGGTTTCCGCCCTGTTCATAGCACAGAAACTGCCTTGGTTAAGGTTACAAATGATATCCTAACCGCCTGTGACCAGGGCTCCCTTTGCCTCCTCGTCCTCCTTGACCTGTCTGCTGCGTTTGATACAGTCGATCACACCATCCTCCTCCAACGTCTTTCCTCCCACCTCAACCTTCAAGGCACAGTCCTTGACTGGTTCCATTCCTACCTGACCCACCGTTTACACTTTGTATCTTCCAATGGTTTTTCCTCAAAGCCCCGCACAGTTTCTCACGGCGTCCCTCAGGGCTCTGTCCTCGGCCCCCTCCTTTTCACCATTTATACGCTCCCTCTGGGCGATGTCATCCACAAACATGTATGCGGATGACACCCAGCTGTACCTCTCTGCCTCATCCCTCAACCCCCAGACCATCGATGTTCTGACAGCATGTCTGTCCAACATTGAGTCCTGGATGAGGGACAACTTCCTCCAATTGAACGTGAGTAAAACCGAGGCCCTCCTGATCGTCTCAAGCCAGCACCTCCACACATCGGGCGCTGCCAGCCTCAACATCCAAGGCAGTACTCTCCACCTCACAAAGCCAGTCAGGAACCTCGGCATCACGTTCGACCAAAAACTCTCCTTCCTCCCCCACATCCGTGCCTTGACCGGCACCGCTTACTTCCACCTGCGCAACATTGCCAGGCTCCGCAATTATCTCACCCCCCACGCTGCCGAAACACTCGTGCATGCGTACATCACCTCAAGGCTGGACTACGGAAACTCTCTCCTCGTCGGCCTCCCCAGCTCCTCCATTCACAGGCTGCAGGTCATCCAAAACTCTGCAGCCCGTGTACTATCCCGCACCCGCCTCCGCGACCATATAACCCCCACCCTCACCCGTCTCTACTGGCTCCCCATCCTCCAGAGGATCGAGTTCAAGATCCTCGTCCTCACCTTCAAGGCCTTACATGGCCTTGCCCCGCCCTATTTAACCAATTTACTCTCCCCCTGCAAGCCCACCCGGACCCTCCGTTCAGCAGGACTTGGCCTGCTCCAAGCCCCCGCCCGAACCGCCCCACCATCGGAGGCCGGGCCTTCAGTTTTTCTGCTCCGACCTTATGGAATTCCATCCCCCAATCCCTCTGTCTCGTTTCTTCCCTTTCCTCTTTCAAGGCCGGTTTGAAGACTTTCCTCTTCGACCGTGCCTTTTGTTCCACCCCGAATTCTTCGACCTCCCCTACTTGTCTCACCCCTTCCCGTACACTCCCCTCCCAGCTCGGGTCACACGCCTCCTTTGCAGCGCCTTGGGACATCCTCCCGACGTGAAAGGCGCTTTATAAGTGTAATTTGTTGTTGTTGTATTAATAATTGCATAGGAGATCAGCTTAAAACAACAGACATGCAGGGTTACATTTTTATTATCACTCTGAGGAAAGCCTAGATGTGAGAGACTGCCATTCAGATGAGTTTTTACACATTGCACAACACACAGATGCTAAACTCCATGAACTGTCTTACAGCTGCAAAAAATATCTCCCTCCACCACTCAATATCGGATGTCATACATTACAGATGAAAGGAGTTTATCCCGCTGTCAGAGCCAACAATTCTCCAGATAATCTGGCCATCCATTTCATGGTTGTTTATGGGGTACTTTCTGTCTGTAAATTGCATTTACCTCTAATATACGTGCACACTAAATCTCACAGTAATGTCTGGGGAAGAGTGTTGAGACATTCTGATGCTGCAGGCAATGTTTCTAAGGTAAGAATTCTTATAATGTTTTTTAAAAAATAGACGCTCTGTTCCTCTTAAGGCTGAAGGATATGAAGTTCCTCACTTTTCAGTGAATTTGCGGTGTTCCACAAGCTACACATTATGACCTGTATCAAATTTTACCTTGGTGTCTACAGCAAGGACACACAGAGAAAAGTCTTGGTTTATTGGGAGCTGTGTAAAACAACTGCAACTAAATGGGCAGCTTTGTAGCCAGGGACAGGCATTGCCTATCACCCTACCAAGCTGGTTCATCATTGAGGTGGATGGTTATTTGGGGACGACAAGTTTGTGGGATTACGGGGAGAGAGCCCTGGAGTGGGATTGAGTTTGAATGGCTCTTTTCAAAGAGCTGGCACAGACATAATGGGTCGAATGGCCTCCTTTTGTGCTGAAAAATTCTATGATTCCACGAGTCTATCACCTAGCAAGCCAAGGAGATGCCTCTGTGGATGTGCAGTCGGCTTTCCCAATTCCTCCCTCCACAAGTTGCAGATGAGGCAGAACTCTGCGGCCCGTGTCCTCTACCGTTCCAAACTCCGAGACCCCATCTCCCCCATCCTTGCCCGACTCCATTGACTTCCCATCATCCAGAGAATCCAATTCAAGATCCTGATCCTCACATTCAAAGCCCTCCACAACTTTGCCCCACCCTTCCAACCTGCTCGCCCCCTCTGCTCAGCGGGCTCTGGCCTGCTCCATGTCCCCCGACCCATCCGCCCCACCATTGGCAGGTGAGCCTTTAGCCACTCTGTCCCCTACCTCTACCATTCCATAATCATTCTGCCTCGCCCCCTCCCTGGCCTCCTTCAAGTCACGCCACACAACTCCTCTTCGATGGTCCCATCAGCAACTCCTAATCCCCCCTTCCCTCTCCCCTCCCCCCAGTCACCAGCTTGGGTCTGATACAGTGACTGTCCAGGGCCTTGGGATGTTCTACTGACATATACAAGTGTAATTTTGTTGTTGTTGCAGTCCACAATAAACTGAGGAGTGGATCACAGTACAGTATGATGAGGAGTGGATCACAGTAAGATGAAAAGACTTGGACGTGCTTCAATGATTCTGCATGTGGTTCCAGCACTGGATTCTTGGAATGTATTGGTCCAACTGTGTTAGGAGTGGATGCAGTGTGAGCTCAGACTGGCTTATCCGAAGTGTGCTGATTGGACAAATGTTTGCTGACTGGGCTCTCGATATGATGTTACCATGGCTTGAGTTGGACAAAACCTGAAGGATTCATAACAACAACAACAACAAATTACATTTATATAGCGCCTTTCACGTCGGGAGGACGTCCCAAGGCGCTGCACAGGAGGCGTGTGACCCGAGCTGGGAGGGGAGTGTTTGGGAAGGGGTGAGACACGAAGGGGAGGTTGAAAAATTCGGGGTGGAACAAAAGGCACGGTCGAAGAGGAAAGTCTTCAAACCGGCCTTGAAAGAGGAAAGGGAAGAAACGAGATGGAGGGATTGGATAAGCATCCAAGACATATCTGGACACAATGTTTCAGGCACATTGCGTGTGATGGGTTGTTGTGGAGGTCACATGCAGTATTAGTAGTAAGAATGCCTCATACCACAGTTTCCCCATCACACTTTCTGCGATACAAATTGGGTTAAAGACATACATCTTTGACGGCACTTCCCCTCCCATCCTTGTATTATAATCCTTGCATTTTGATATATTCCCCACCCCACTCCCCCTCCCTCCTCAAGGCACTGACTGAACCTGGGGTGTAGGATCCACTCTTACCGGCTTCCTCACTCAAAATGACCATTCTTCATATCACAGGTAAAAGCCTGACTCAGTTGGTAGCACCCTCACTTCTGAACCCAACATTGTGGGTTCAAGTCCCTTGTCTGGACTTTGAACTCATATAGTCTAGGTTGGATGACACTCCGATGTAGAGGTGGGATGTGGGTCATCATTGTTGCTGTCCTTTGAATGAGAAGTGGATTCAATGTCCCATCTGCCTGTTCAGATGGACAATAAAGATCCCACGGCACTATTTGAAAAGACAAGAGAGTTTGTCCCAATGTTCTCGCCAACAATCCCCAGGTAAAATTGATCCCTCACTCCATGGATGTTTGTGGGACGATGTTGTGTGCAAATTGGCTGAGGCATTCACCAACAAAATACACAGCCACAGCACATTAAATAGTGTATTGTTTTATATAGCGCCCTTCGTGTGGGTAGCCTCACAGAGAGCTTAAAATCCCGTGAAACACTTTGAGACATCTCAACAAATTGAAAAGGTGCATGTCAAATGCATGGATTATAGTACTCTGCCCAATGCACTGGAGTTTACTATGCATCTCACATTGGATTCATCGTCACTCAACCTAAAACTTGTAGTGAATTGGGTTTGAGATGCCGGTGTGTGTGATACAGACAAACAAACAAACTCACTCTGGCTTCCATTCTGCGTAGAAATTGCAGTATCTTTATTTACAATTGTGCGTCATAGAGAAAAGCAACAAAGGACTTTGGTTAAAGCAGGTAGCTGATAATTACAGCAAAGAAAATTAACATTGAGGTGTTCTATTGCATTTAATAAGAAGCACATTAGATTGGTGGTAATGCTACTCAAGTTGAATAAGTGCATTCAGACTTGGAGCAAGATTTTCTTCATTTACATACATTCCTGGTCTGGTCTTGGAAAGTGAGCTGTTCACTGATTGACATTGTCTAACGGTTGGCACTTGAGTAGGTCAGAAGTACTGATGATTGCTTATTGATGGTTTGACAATCTCTTGGGGGTCTGAGAATAGAATTGGATGGTAATGGGTTCTCTCTGTAATGGGTTCAGGTGATAGCATCAATAAGGAGGTGTGTGTGAGTGGTTGGGGGAGGGGGGGCAGAATGAGCCGAATCATATGGTCAAAAGTAGTCACCTCTCCTGCCTCCTCCTCTACCACCCCTCCCCCCCACAATATTGTATATATTTCAATTATCATTACATCCTGCGGATGAAAAGCCGATGTGCCTCACTTGTTGTTGGTGGATCAGGCCTCTATTTGAGCTTGCTCAACTTCTTTAAGGAGCTGGGGAAGGAATGGGATGGAATGAGAGTGGGTGGTGGTGGGGGGAGGTTATTCCGAGAATGGACTAGAAGAGCTTCCTGGTCTTTTCCCACAAATCTCTTTCTGCGTATTGATGACCCTCAAATAGTCATTTGGGGGCTTACCATAAAACTGAAACTGATGGGGAGTCCCATGTGCCTCAGTTTGAAACACTATTATTTAATTAATGTACCCAAGCGCAGGTTCCTTTTGGTATTTGGAGCAATGTCGCCCTCACTCGCCATGATGTAGTTCTGGAATCCTTACACGCACACCCAGCAACCTGCAATCCTCACCCAAAGTTTCTGTCAAGATTCACTAGACAGTGATTCAGAAGCCTGGTTGGTTTTCCTCACCCTATTCCAAATAACTTGGGCCATTTTGGGGGTCAAAAGCTATGGGTTCTGCTGCTGCCTGGAACAATTTGTTAAACCCTCTAGTAATAGAGGCAGAACATGTGATAATGTTTCACCCAGAAAATAAATCCTTAGAGGTTTGACATGAAACCTTCCTCCCTGTCTGTCTCTTATTCAACAACAATAACAACAAAATTACACTTCCACAGGATGTTTACAAAGTCCTGTCACCCCCATATTTTTTCTATAGAGCACTGATCAGCATTGGAAATTTGTGGAAGAATGATAATTTTATTTTAGAAGTACTTAATTGAATACTGTCCAAGTGTTTAACTGTATTAACCAGTGCCTTGGGACATCCTCCTGATGTGAAAGGTGATCTATAAATGTAATTTTGTTGTTGTTGTTGTATTTGCACATCCAGAGGATCAGTGTGAGTGCCATCGCTTTCATGACAAATAATGATCTGTCATCATGTTCAGTGTGATATTTTCAGTAACATGATGGAGTTAGGAGGTAAAATGAGTCTTTGTTAGCTTGTTTCAGCTGCTCCGTAGTCTTATATCACTGTATTGAAATGGGAGTAACAGAACTTTGTGGACACTCTGTACAATCACTGGGCATCAATTTAGTTCCTATTTAAAAGGAAGCATTTGTCATTTAATGTTATTTAACATGTGAGTTACTGGTCGAATACTTGCTGAAGAATGTATGATATGGTCTATATCCCCTCTGTGACTCTCCCTGTAAAACCCCCCTCCAGCCCATTCACTGCTGGGTCATCAGACAAATCCACAACCAGATAAATCACTCTTCACAACTTCCCCTCAGCTTTCCTCTGCACCAGCACTACCAAAAAATCTGTTTCCTTTGGCTAAACACACAACTTCTCAATTTAAAAAAAATACAATTTACAGCAAAGAACAGATTGTCATATTGACTGTTACAAAGGCTTTCTTGTGCAATCACACACTTCAACTAATATTTTCCCTCTTCTCCATGTGCCATGTGTTATTTTCGATCCCGTGGAAGATTGTAAGGAAATATTTAGACTGGCATTATCCCTAGGAAAGTGCAGCAAATGTTCCACTGGGAGATGCTTTCATCCACCGCAGGAAGAGGTTTCCACTTCACTCATATTGTCGTAGCCAAGGCAGATTTTCATCTAATTCCTGGTCCAAACAGTAACTTGTTAAACAGCATTACATCCTGGACACAACTACTAATAATAATCCTTGAATTTGATATTGTGCCTTTTCACACCTTTGAGGCATCTCACAGAATATACTGTAAATTAGATTAACTGCATTTTGTGGGTGAAATGTGGCAGCTAATTTTGCACAGCAGTGTTCCACACAGAGTCATGGATTGAGTAACAATGGTTTACGTGGGGGGGATGGACACACAACTATTATCCCCGGAAAGCGATTCGCCAACCACCTAACAACTGGGTTCCTACATGTTGCTAGATAAAAAGAGGCGTGTGGAGTAAGGAAACTTGCCTAACGTTTTGCCCGGCCCAGGAATAAACCTGTGTATTCCCGTTTGTGAGGCGAGTGCTCTAACCATTGTGTTATGGGACTCCAACTTGTTAAACGGCACTGCGTTTTGGGTACTAACTCCAATTGTACTCCAATTATACTCTGTTTCTCACATCCAAACAATACAGCCTTGTAATGCAGCACTTAATGTGATTCCCAAAGTATCAGCATGTCCAATGAACAAGAGTCCTTTTAAAATCAGATTTAAAATGATAAAACCATTTATCATTTTTTTGCTTCAATGTTTTGGTCCCAACTTGATACATTGGTTCACTTGAACTAGCATTCGCTCTGTGCCTGAGTATTATAGAGAGATTCATTGATACATAGTGCCTTAACAGTAGATTTTCAGATGTAACAGAAAGAACAGAAAGGAACAAAAAGAGGTTTTTCATTCTGTTGAACCTATTCCTCCAGAATATGTTATAATCCTATTTCCAGATTATTATTATTCCTATTTCCATACCTCTTCTCCATGTCCATTTAGTATCCTTGCTTCCCAAGTATCTTGCTGAGTTGTCTCCAGTATGGAAATCCCACAAGACTATCTGAAAACAAGCTTATGCACATCTAAGTGGGGTTATCAATCTTTTTAAAGCACATCATTGGCAAACCAACCATATTCAGTTTGAAATCATATTGCATAGGTAACATTATCTGGGACTCACAATACATCACCCTCGGCTTTGAGAAGTCCTCCTGTTGTGAAAGGCACTGTTTAAATATAAATTGGATTTTATTGTATCAATTCTCAATTCCACCTAGACTTAGCCTGTGAGACCAATCTTGTCTTGTAACTTAAATCGATGAACCTTTTGGATTTGTGGAGGATTTCTCAGTCTTAGTTTGGAAGCCATTATTTAGCAGTTTGTGAAAAGAAATTAAAGAGGGCAGTGAAGAATTTCCCCCAATTATGTACAATCTAAAATATTGAGACAATGCACCAAGAGAGTGTAGTATGATGGCATAGGTTTAGAGTTGCAAAGAGCAATTTTCAGGACTGAAACCAGAACATCTCTTCTTTCATGACTGGACAATGAAGGTGGTTGAGGCCAGGACGTTGGAACTTGATGGCTGTGAATGGATGATAGTCGGGTGGGTATTCTAGAAGGATGATTTCAAATGAGACAAAACCTCTTCCTTATCTGATCAAACGTGAAAATGGTCTTCCAGGTGCAGACTAGATGGTGCTTCAGAAATCTCCAGAATTGGTGAATAGACGCATTTACTACAAGTTATCCGGATTTACCACACTTGATTGTTAATATAGATATTAATCGTGGCATTCGGAAGATTATTAACAAATATCCTCCAAACCTTCACACACACACAAAAAAGATTTTACAAAATCTTTTTTTTAAAAAGCCTGAAATGCCACCTTATCTTAGCCTGAAAGATCATTTCACCTTAAGATTTAACATTGTATGAAATTGTGGAAAATTTGCCAATTTACTCATAATTTGGAAGATGGCTCTTTTTAAGAATTACTTCAAAATGAAGGCTGAATTGATGGATTGTCTACAATTCTGTGCAAACTTTTAATTCTAAGATAAAATGGTCTGACCAGCTAAGACTAGGTATAAAGTTGTGCCTACTGCACAACAGTGGGCCAGCCCATACAGGGAACTTCATTATCTTGTGATTCTCTGCATTCAATGGCTTACAGTCTGTGTTGAATAATCGAAGTGTGAAAAGATGACTGACGTCCAGGTTGTTAGCCCGCTACTGATGTTGCTTCCGGCATGTTGTGTGGTTTTCTCTCTTCGTGAAGTGATATCAGTGGCGCTTCCTGAGAATATCATGAACAAATTCAAGAAGTAGGATTCTGAGGAATCTTCCTGAGGATCTCAGGAACGCATGCTGCAATTATCAAATGACCACAGGAAATGACGGTAGCAACCAGCTGATGAACCAGACTTTGGATTTTTTTAGCCAGTAAGTGCCAGTCTGCAGTAAGAAGCAACGATTAATGGGTGGATGCGATGGGGCTGAGAGGCATGTACTATAATGCAAGTTCCTTTGTATTTACCGCTGCTGCACTCAGTCTCAGAAGACTTGACCTTAACTCTGCCAAACAAAACTATCAACATAAATTTGTTAATTCATTCTTCGTTATCCTGTTATCTGTGCCATTAAAATGATGGATGGGTGAAAGCCAACATTATCCTCCAGCTGAACACAAAGGGGAAAGTGCTGCACAGGTTTTGTCCACACAAAATCATTGTGCGTACAGAACAATGTTGTTTTCCCCGCCACCGAAAGGGATGGCTTTGCAGTCAACATGGTTTGATTTGGCCACGGAGAAATCCTCCTGCAAACAAGTTCTTTTTGATAGTTGGCTTTCAGTTCCTGCGCAAGTCTGTTTCCCCTGTCGGTTTTGGCCGGTCACTGCTCGCTTGACCTGGGTGACGGTTTCTATGAAATGTCACTTCCTCTTTCTCGATCATTCCTGAAATGGCAGAATATGATTTATGATTGGGATCATTCATTAAAACCAGGCCAGGATAGCATGCTATTATTTAACCCATCAAGCGCCAATGTTGCTCCCGAGCTATTTTAGCAGCTAACTCTGCTTTATATTATGGATAAACATAAAAAGAGTTTGGATCAACCATCAATCACCTGGATTGATAATGGATGCACAGTTTTGCTGGATAGAGGGATAAACAGCAAATATAAAAGCAGCTATTCTCAAGGGCATTAATGAACTCAGAGGAATGAATCGAAAACAAGTTTCAAAAACCACTAGGTCCCTGTGTGATAAACCATTATATCAAATGCATGGATTATTATTATTATTCCCTCCAAATTCAAGATGGCACAGAATTTGAGGAGGAAAAATCTAAAACCAGGTTTACAGATGTGGTTGTTTAAAAAATGTTTCCAAATAAAGACTCAAATTTTCCCCAATTCTGCACCCATCCTAAAATTTAAGACAAAATTATGCACTTAACGTTATGACGAGGAGAAATTTGAAGCCTCAAGTTCAGAAGTTTGCAGGTTCATGTTCCACTTTGAAAGCTCGATTTGAGAAATGTCTGTGGGCCACATGAGCAGAGCCCGAGACCCTGGTGACAGTCTCCTGATTGGATCAGGGCCTGTGTGTTGCCTGTATTTGCTGGTCTGTCAATGAAGTTGGAAATGGTTTTCGGGTTGGATGTGGGCCATGGATCATCCTGTTCTAGACCAACAAGCCAGAAAACTTCACCCCTGAGAGAATACAATGAATACAACTCCATTGTATAGAGGAAACCTTGTAGAGGTGCAAATGATTCTAAATGGGATTGAAAAGGCAAACCCAGTATAATACATCAAGGCAGTAGAGCAAACACTAAGTGTTGTAAATGGCAATTTCAGGACCGATAGCAGAACGTTTTTCTTTACCCAGGGAGATAATCAATGACTGGAAAAGGTCGCTAGGCAGGATGGTTGAGGACAGGAGACTGGGACTCATTGGAAAAGCATCTTTAAGCTGTGATGGAAAGATTATAGGAAGAGATCAAAAGTGTTCTAGACCCTTCTTCAACTGAATCAATCTTTTGCCCACAAAATACAATGCAAATCTGAACTGCACAATATATTCAATGACAAGACTGAATTAAATTTGTATAGTGCCTTTCACATGGTCGGGACGGATTCTGGAAAGTCTTCGAGACTTCTCAAAGATGTGATAAGGCATTATATCAAATTATACTGCATCAAATCTTGTTAATAATAACAAGATTATTATTATCTTGTGATCTTGTGACTTCTGTTAACTGGGCGCCAAAGGTGTCTTGGAAATTCATCATGAAAATGGAAAGATATTACTCCAACATACCTTTCAACAGTAAAGAGTAATGCATTTCTTATGTCAAACTTATTCTGAAAAATAGGAACAATTTGAAAGTCAACATTTGGACTGATTATTTTCAACTTGTGATGGTATCAATGTCTGATCCAATTAGGTTGTGTTTCCAAACCATGAAAAATCAAATCTGTGCACCTTCGACTCTCAACAATTGAATCTTTCACTTAATAGCTGATCAGGTATTTTGGGGGTAGACTAAACATGTAATTCCTTTCTAACAAGCTATGACAGTTGTCATCTAATACTCTGAAATAACGGCATGGCCCTGGCTGTTTCCTTGCAATTAAAAGCAAAACAAAACCTCACAGATCCTTTTCAAGAGGAAACTGAATGGTCTGGAGTAGCAAGCTTGCCTCTGGGTATAGTGGGTCTAAGCTTCCCACCACCAGCATCCTGGCTCGTAATCTGGGATAACTCCACAGTGGAGGGCCACGGAGGGGGTGGGGGGAAGCAATGCCTTGTTGGAGAGACATCGGAGTCCTGAAGCATATTGGTTAGAGCACTCGCTTCACAAGCGAGAAGATGTATGTTGCATTCCCGGGCAGGACAAAACCTCACTCCACACACCTCTGATTACCTGGCGGTAAGTAGAAACCTGGTTGTTAGCCAATTGGTGGGTTGCTTCTTAATAATCCATTCAAAGAATATAATAATAATTTGGTCCCTCAAAACACGACTCTTTATGGAATACTGTTGTGCGCAATTGGGTGAAGCATTTTGCCAACAAACTATAGTCAATACTATAGTCTCATGAAAGGCTCGAAATAAATGTAATTTTGTTGTTGTTGTCGGAGTCCTGTAGCTCAATGGTTAGAGCACTCATCTTGCAAGCAAGAGACCTGGGTTTTAATAGTTGGGCAAGTTTCCTTACTCTACACCCTTCTGTTTTCTTCATAGTAAGTAGGAACCCGGTTGTTAGTCGATTGGAGGATCACTTTTCCAAGGTTGAAAATCCCTCCAAAAAACCCAATAATAACCTGACCACTCAAACCACAACTGTTTGCGGGACACTGCTGTGAACAATTGGCTGCCGCATTTCGCCCACAAATGTAGTCAATTCAGTTTACAGTATGTTCTGTGAAGAGCTTTTGATATGGCTGTTCAGATTAAAAATCCAATAAAGATTTAATATCTTTAATATCTTGGAAGAGCAATAAAGTTATCTTGACAATGTTCCTTAAAGCATCCAAATACCACTAAAGCAAACTTATTAATTTCATTTAATAGCTATTTGTGGAGACAATGCTGATACATATTAAATGAGATGTTTGCTCATAGTAATCCTCTATATGCCTACATTTAGTGTCAGTCTGACTCAGTTGTACCGTCTCTGCAAATGGCTGGGGGAGCGCTGCATTGTTGCGAGTTGGAATGAGCTGGATCTTTTGAATAATGGAGTTGGGGCTACCATCAAAGAGTGCATTGGGAATAATCCAAACAGGAGGTGAAAAATGCATGCACAAGGTTTTCCGCTCCATTTGGGGTATGATATGGTTGGAGACGGGCAATGTGGTGAAGGTGGAAGAAGGCAGCACTGGTCAGTGACTGGATGTGGGGGAGTAAGGACACCTGGGGGTCAAACTGGATGCCTAGTTTGTGCAGTGGTTCGGTGATTCTGAGGGAGAGCCCAGGGAGGTTTAAAAGTTTAGATCTACAGGATTGAAGACATTGACGGGAGCCAAGGAGTATGGCTTCCATCTTGTCCACATTCAGCTGCAGGACGTTTGGGCTCATCCTGATGTCTGCCAGACAAGCTGATTGAACATTGGCAAACCTGGAGTTCCTAATGGCAGAGACAAAGTAGATTTGCATCTCATCCTCATACATGTGGAAATTTATCCTGTATCTGTGGATGATATTGCCCAGATGGAGCATATAGACAAGGAAAATAAGAGGGCCAAGGAGGGAGCTATGGGGTATCCTGCAGGAGAAACCATTTGCCAAGATTAAATAGAGGTAGTTGATTAAGTAGGACCCAAGTTGATTAAGTAGGACATTAAGTAGGACCATGCGAGTTCGGTCCCACTAAGGTGGATGAGGAAAGAGAAGCAGTGGAGGAGGATGGCATGGTCGAGTGTGTCAAAAGTGTCAGAGAGATCCAGGAAGATGAGGAGGCAGAGGGAGTCCTGGTCACCGATAGAGAGAATGTAATTTGTGACTTTGATGAGTGTGCTGTGTGTTGTGATCAGGGTGAAAATCACACTGCAAGGGCTTGAGGAAGGAGTGGAGGGAGAGGTGTGATTGAAGTTAAACCACAACAATGCGTTCCAGGACTTTGGCAAGGAAGGGTAGGTTGGAGATGGGATGGTGGTGTGAGAGGTTAAGAGGGATAAAGTGTAGGTTTTTTGATGTGGGGTGTGTTAACAGAAACAATTGGGAATTTACTTCAAGGCTGTTTGTGGGATATTGCTGCACGCCAATTGACAACTGCGATTGCCTACAAATACACAGTCACTACACTTCAGAATTATCTCCGGGAGTAATAATCCCTTCTGCCAAACCACCGCCCCACCACACACACTCAGTCCATAGCTGTTTGTTGGACACTGCTTTGTGTATTTGGCTGCTGTGTTTTGTCCACAAAATACACGCATTCCACTATACAATATATTCTACAAAGCACTTTGAAATGTCTCAATACTGTGATAAAGAGCTACATCAAATGCAAGGATTATTATTATTCAAGGTAGAAATCCTGTGAGGCTCTTTGTGAAATCTCAACAACATGACCAGCACCTTACAAATACAAGTATTGTCATTGTTATTCCTATTATTACTGTGACTGCTCTGTGCTGACAGATGAGCTTGGCAGCCAATGTTTACGATTTTAAACAGTGGCACTTTAACAAGAAATATCCAACTGCTACAGGATCACAGGCGCCTGACATTGAAATGTTTAAGGCAGGAGTTCATTTAAACACTGTGTGCGTGTGTCTGTGGGAGTGCATGGGAGGGCGAGAGCGTGGGGGGTAAAGGAAGTCAATATCCAGAAACAAATACACACAGTGGGTTCACCCAAGCAGCACAATGTTCCTTCTGATGACAATACAGTGATGCTTGATAGAAAGTATCCTTCTACCCCATCAATCATCACTGAATATACATACTCTCCACTAACAACTAATTACAGGTAGACCCCGCTTAACGTTGCTTTGGTCAGCGTTGTTTCGTTATTACGTTGCTGATATGTAGGGAACATATATCCATTTATCGTCGCGACATTCTCTATTACTCTGTTCGCCAGTGGGTGGAAACGAACTACTATAGTTTGGGTAGCGTAAGCTACTGTCCGGTATTCTGACGCAGCGTCCATCCACAGTCTTAAGTTGCCATTTTAACTTTGTGCGCAATGTGAGATCGGTAATATTTTTTTAATCAGGATTTGTTTGTGCATCGTCTACACACATGAGTCAAAAATGCCCAGGAAGTGACAGTTGTGAGTCTGGTAGTAAAAACACAGGAAAACTATTACTCTCTAAATGAAATTAGATGTTTTAACCCATTTTGATACTATGAGTGTTATGTTATTTAAATTTATATATTTTATATTTTACATTTATGAATGTACATGTATTTCAACTTATAATATTTTTTCTGAAAATTGTGACGAAAAATGTCCAAATGAACCTAACTCCAGTTTATACATGAATTCTTACGGGAAACGTTGTTTCGCTTAAAGTCGCATTTTTCAAGAACACAAGTACGACATTAACTGAGGACTAATTATACACTCATATAATAATAATAATCCTTGCATTTGACATAGCACATTATCATGACTTTGAGATTAATTCACAGAATATACTGTAAAAATTGTCTGTATATTGTTTGGTTGAAATGCGGCAGCCAATTATGCACAGTAGTGTCCCACAAACAGTCATATGATGAATGAACAAATTATTCTTAATTTGAAATTTTTTATTTTTGAAAGGATTATTAACCCCAGAAAAGCGATCTGACAATCGGCTAACAACCAGGTTTCTGCCTACCGCTAGGTCAACAGAAGCGTGTGGAGTAAGCAAACTTGTCTAATGTTTCTCTCATTACCCAAAGTGCCTTTCATGTAGGGAAGACATACCAAGGCACTGGACAATCAAGGATTAGCACTTAAAATGGAGGTTGGAATCAAGAGGGGTGGAGGGCAAGGGGGTGGGAAGATGACCATCGTAAATTGACTAAAAACAGCTCCTGCCCATCTCGGTACTGATTCTGCTCCTATTAATATTAGCCCCTTGCTGGCTCATTTTAATACAGTACTAGCCACTGAACCTGGCCACAAACCCCCACCCAGGCAATTTTGACTCATGAAAAGGTTCACTGGTCTGACCAGGCTCATTAGCTTCAGTCAGACGCCTAAGCATAATGGAAGTTGATTGTCACAGTCAGTTCCAGACAAACATTTTGCTCAGTACAGAATCAACCATTATTCTTTTGCTTTCAATCCAGTTAGGATTTTTTAAAAAGATGTACACCACATGTATATCCAGTATATAGGAACACGGACAATTCTCAAGGTGGGATTTAAACCTACACGACAGTGTAACACTCCATTAATCCCAGTGGGAATTCAGCGGAAAGTTGGAAATTGAGGAATTAGCACATGAACAACAACAACAACAAAATTACACTTGTATAGCGCCTTTCACGGTAGGAGGATGTCCCAAGGCGCTGGGCAGTCTCTGTTGACAGTGTCACACTGACACCGTTACAGACCCGAGCTGGGGGAGGGGTGGGGATAATAAATCAATAATAATAATCATAATAATAAAAATCAGTAACCATAATAATAATCCTTGCATTTGATGTAGCGCCTTATCATGTTTTTGAGATGTCTCTAAGTACTGTACTTCACATAATATATTGTAGAGTGAATTGATTGTATTTTGTGGGCAAATTGTGGTCGCCAATTGCACACAGCAGTGTCACACAAACAGTCGTGGATTGAAATGACCACTTTTTTAATTTGTTTTGGAGGGGATTATTATCAGGCATGTGGAGTAAGGAAACATGCCCAAGATTTTGTCCTGCCTGAACACCCAAGTCCCTACTTACTGCAAGGTAAACAGGGGCATCTGGGGAAAGGAAACTTGTCAAAGATATCGCCCCATCCAGAAATGAACCCAGGTCCTCTCACTTGCGAGATGTGTAACCCCTTGAAGATGGAATTTGTGGAATTAGCACGTAGAATTGGTCAGATGCGCCGTGTCCTTCTGTCAACACTACAATTGTCGATTCTGGACTCTGTACAACATTCAAGCATGATCCAAACTGCCATTTAATTGGCAGAACCTGTTTTTCTCAGGCAGACATGTTGACGCAGTGATGATTCATTTGACTGTAAAAACTCCTCTGGTTTCCTCACTACTGTACCATGACCATCATGCACCCAACCCCCCTCCCACTACCACCATAGTCTTGTGGGCAAAGGTCACCACCACCACCACAACAACAACAAAGTACACTTATATAGCACTGGACAAGGGTTAGCACTCAGGCTGGGAGTTGCAATCAAGAGGGCTGGAGGGCAATGGGGTGGGGGGTGAGAAGCTGACCAAAGGCACAGTGAAAGAGGAAGGCCTAGGAGGAGGCAAGAGAGGGGGTGAGGAGGCAGAGGGGCTCCAGGTTGGAGTTCCAGAGTGGAGGCAGAATGCTCATCAAGGCCTGACCAAAAATGATGGTATGGGTAGGGCGGGCAACACGGAGCAGACCAGTGTCTGCCGAGCTGGTAACGTTTTCACAGGTTGCCGAGGTAGCGAGGGGCAGGTCCATGAAGGAGCAGGATATTAAGCCTATGCTCTGGGAGATGGTGAGCCAGTGAAGCTGGGAGAGGGTGGAGGTGACAGTAACACGGAGCTTAGTGCGGGAGAGGACACAAGCTGCAGAATCCTGAATACTCTGCAGCCTGACTCACATGGATCAGAGGTTTGTGGGTTCAATTCTGAGTCTGTGCTGCGTTATCTATGCGTTAGCGCTATATCAAAAGCAAGGATTATTATTATTATGATCTAATTGAAGACACCACAATTATACTCAGTGTCCCTTGGGCTCGGAAAGGGTGAAAAGTCAACTACAAAATCCTGTTCTTCCTGATGAGTGTGGACTCCCAATGCTTAGTGGCTAGCGCGCTTGTCTCGCAAGCAACAGGCCCCGGGTTTGATTCCTTAAACAAGTTTCTTTACACACCTCTGTTTACCCAGCAGCAACTAGGTTGTTAGTTAATTGGCAGACTACTTTTTAAAAGAATTACAGATTACTGAATCCACGACCGTTTGTGGGACACTGCTGTGTGCCATTGGCTGCCATGTTGTATCAGGGTCATCGAAATGTCTCAAAGTGCTTCACGGAATATATTGTAAAAGATTATTTTAAAGAGCAGCTTGATCCTGTGCCGGTCGGATGGATGGGCTGGTAGGGGGTGGAATACGGCAGGGGTATTCTGAACGGAACAGATCAAATGAGCATCTTCTTCATTCAAAAAACACTCTTGTGAGTTATCAGGAGGGAAAAAAAGTGGCTTTGAAAGGTACGACTGAATTCAACATTTTGTTGAATTCTGAAAATCCGACTTTCTTGACCCTGGTTGGAATTTGCTGGTATTAAGATTCCCTCGCCACCTCCTTAAACAAACCCCTGATTATTATTTTTTCGCTCTGTAACTGACCTTGGGTCAAATTAAAACAAGCCAACTAAAAAAAAACTACAGTAAGCCTTTATACACACATATATATATATATATATCTATATTTAAAAAAAAGGCAAACTTAAAAAAACATTCTTTACCAACAAATGTGATGGCTTCAAAAACGTTCCTTTTTTTTCGCATCTCAAAAAACAACAACTCTGTGGAGATTTATTTTTATCGTGTGACGACTGCAACAACTATATTCATGTAGAGTTATACTATGGCTGTGCAAGTTTCCCTCCTCCCTCCCCTCTCTCCCTCTCTAAACTCTCTCTCTCCTTCACATGAAACAGCTGCAGTCAGTGTACGCCGCTCAGAAAGCAGCTATTAAAAAAGTTTTTTTGGAACAGATGTCCAGCCGAGTGCTGGGGAATGTGCCAAATGTTTCGTGTGACTGAATATTTCTTCCCCCAAATCGCGTGCCTCTGCCTTGCCCTCTGCCCCGAGTGGCGCCAGTAACGCTTCCCACACCAGCAGCTCAACATCTGGAGTCTGGGACTGAACAAATACCAGAGCCTCCTCTAACCATCCTCCATTCATTCACTCTCTCTCTCCCCCCCCCTCTCTCTCTCTCTCTCTCCTTCCTTCTCTCTCCTATCCCAACACTAACCCCCTCCCACACACACACACACACACCACAAACAGCACCCCCACCCCCCGCAAAACAACACGGGGGCAAGATCACAAGCTCTGATTTATTACACACCATCGTGGCTTGAAATATAAAAGAATGTGAAGGAAGTTCAGACAGAGTTTAAAACACTCCATTGTCAGAAAATCAGAATGAAAGCTTAACGAGAGAGAGAGAGAGAGAGAGAGGGGGGGGGGGGGGGGAAGAGAGAGGGGGGGGAGACTTTAATGAATTATTCTGCAAGTCTAATACACTTGCATATGTATTACATATAATATATAAAAATAATAAGTGCTAGGAGAAAGAAAAAAGAGACATACTGTGATAAATTAATCTACATACTCTTACAAATATATCATATGTGGAAGATTGCTCAGAGATATAAAGAGAGGGACCTCAATGAATTACTCTAGGCGTTTAAAATTCGCATGGATACACACACACACACATATATATATATATATGTGATTTGCTTAGAGCGAGGGGGAGAGAAAGAGAGAGAGAGAGAGGGGGAGTGAGGAGACAAATAAATCCTGATTTTTTTGGAGAGATAAAATTATGAACTGGGTCATATTAAAAGCTGGAAGCACTTGAAGCGGCTTCTGTGGGGGATTTAATTCAAAAAAGCTCTTTGCATTAAAACGCTTCTGCAGGTTGTCATAAAAAACACTGATGCGTTTTATAAACCCAGAGCCGATTAAGTCTGTGCAGAGAAGTATTTCTTGTTGTCGTTGCCAATGAATAGACTAGCTCGTCTATTGCACCCAGTGGGGTTGGTAACCTTCTCTGAACTATTTTACTTTTTTTTATAAAACAAAAATGACTCTCTCTCCCTCTCCCCCGCCCTCCCACCCCCAGCTCTCTCTTACCACCAACCAACTAACTAAGCAACCCTTCCATTGGTCTCCTTGCTTCAAATAAAAACAAATGACTTCACTGTTCTGAAATGTTTCTGCCCTTAGACCGCTCGCTGTTAAAGAGCCTTCCCTCTGCTCGTGTCAAACACAGGAGTCTGAGATAAACAGAAGTGTGTGGGGGGGGGGGGGGGGGGGGAGCAGGCACAAGGCAGGGGGGAAAGGAATTACATATATATACACATATGTGTGTGTGTGAAAAAACAAGTAGCAGTTATGCAAAAGGCTATTTTCCCCCCAACATCTTAAAAGAAATAACAAACGCACAAAAGTTTTTTTTAACCTATATAACCTATAGAAAATAACAATAATAATCCTTGCATTTACTATAGTGCTTTTCACATCTTCCAATCGTCTCAAAACGCCTTCACAGAATATACTTGTAAAGTGAATTGACTGTATATTTGTGAAACGCGGCAGCCAATCGCGCACAGCAGTGTCCCACAAACAGTCGTGGATTGAAATGACCAATTTATTGTAGCTTTTTGTTTGGAGGGATTATTATTAGGCGTGTGGAGTAAGGAAACTTGCCCAAGGTTTCGCCCTGACCTGCCTGGATTCAAACACAGGTCTCACGCTTATAGGGTGAGTGCTCTAACCACTGAGCTACAGGACTACACAAATAATACATAATATGTAAGAAATAGTACGCGAAAGGCCTTTCTATATCTAACATTTTTTAAAAAATACACAAAAAAGTTGCAAATGTGCAAAAGCTTTTTAAAAAAATAATACTTATCACATCGTCCAGGTGCCTCAAAGCGCTTCTCAGCAGAAAAAGTGTAAAGTGATTGACTGTATATTTTAGAGGGTGAAATAATAACCCTTGCATTTGATATAAAGCCTCATCACGTCTTCTTGACGTCTCAAAGCGCTTCACAGAATATACTGTAAAGTGAATTGACTGTACATTTTGTGGGGCGAAACGCGGCAGCCAATTGCACACAGCAGTGTCCCACAAACAGTCATGGATTGAAATGAACCAATTTTATTATTGTGGGGTTTTAGAAAGGCATATAACAGTTACATTTAAAAAAAAATGCAACAAATGTGCAAAAGGCAATGATTCACCCCTTTTATAAGAAAATCAGTTTCCTTTTTTTTGAGGGGGGGTTATAATCCATGAATTTACAGGGAGGCAGTGACTGGGCGAAAATCCCCACCTGGTGATGTGTTAATACATAGAGGGAAAGGTGGCCAGAGTGTGTGGGAAAGGTAGGGAGCGTGGCCCGCCTGACACTCACCTTCCTCTTTTTTGACCTGCCCTCTGCTTGCAATGTCCTGGTGCATTGCTCCACGCAGTCAGAGAAACTCATGTTGCCGTGGTCGGAGCTGTAGTCCATGTCCGCCAGTGTGGCCAGGGACAGGATGTAATTACACGCTATCCGCAAGATCGCCAGCTTTGATAGCTTCTGTCCGTACGAGTAGCAAGGAACCTGTAACCCCCAAAATCACACATGGACCAAATCAATAGAATAACAATCATCAACATGGTTACATTTGATATAGCGCCTAAATATAGGGGTGTTCTGAGATGTCTTCACGATTGATAAGGCGCTGGTCCAAGTACAAGGATTATCATTATATCATCTGCTCACTTCCTTCAAGGCTGGCCTCAAGACCCTCCTTTTCGACTGTGCCTTCTGCTGCCCTCCCAACTCTCTCCCTCCCCTTCTAACTCTCTCCCACCCCTACCCTGCCCCTCTCCCTTGCTTGGATCCCGATCTGACTGTTCAGGGATGTCCTCATGATGTGAAAGGTGCTCTATAAATGTAATTTTATTGTTGCTGTTGCTTTTACACATCAA